>JABFQC010001085.1:0-21215 GCA_022817085.1 Psilanteris sp. ZL-2020 | reverse complement strand
ATATACAAACTATTTATAAATAATTTATATAATTTATAAACTATATATAAATTGGTTTATAAAAAAGCGGCAATAAGTTGTATAAACCTATTTATATTTTCAATATATATATATTTGTCCGTGTGGGTTATGCGGGCCAATGAGATGACAGAATTCAATTGTTTTAACCAATTGGAAGCCTCGTAATGTTTGTTAAAATTAAATTTTACGATTTCATTTTTTCAGCCTACTTAATTAAAATTTTGTATATAAACCCAGGCAGATATACAGTCGAAACAACGTTGAAGAACTATGTTGGCAATACGTAGGGTTAAAGTTGGTATGTAACGCCAATCCCACTTCCGACAACAACAAAGTTCAATGTGGTTTGCCAACCTTGTCCTAGCGTAGTTGACAATTTTATTGTTGATTGTTAACAATGTAGTGGACAACCAGTTGCAAAGCATAACAAAATAAATCTAAGATCATAATTTAGCACCCGACATCATTCTAATGTTGGATCGACGTGTTGTGACAACTTGGACTAACAACATTGAATCAGCATGGGTCATAAAGCCGATTCGACGTTGATCGGATGTTGGCTTGTCGACGTCGGTTGCCAATGTTGTAACTACGTTGTATCGATTGTAAAGTAAATTTCTGTCTGGGCAGTACAATACAATTTTATATAATTACATAAACAAATTTCAGTTAGCAATATTACATTTATAATATATATAATGTATCTTCCACGGTTTAATACATTTTTATTAAATTGAATACAAAATATATTTTGTATTAATTTAATTCATGTATTTATATATTTTAGGACAAAACATTTCATTTAAGAAATTCATATATCCATTGCAAACTTATATAAAAATTAAATAATTATAATTTTAATAATAATAATAATAATAATGTATTATATGTTTTTAATTTTAATAAATTTCAGATCAAAATGCATTTTGAGAAAAATGAAATATTCTTAAGTATTAATAATAATACAACAGAATTTAATAGACATTATGTACGAAATCGGAGAATGTTACAACATAATAACAAATATTCGCCATAATAATAATTGCTTTATGTGAAAAATAATCCAACTACATGTGATGAAAATTAGACTAAAAATAATGCTTTGCAAAACTTCGAGCTAAATTGGATACAGATCAAATTTTAACAGTCAAGATTATTCTATAAAGTTTCCAAAATTACTATACTCGATTATATTGTCATTATAAACATGAACATACAGATCAAACCGGGCGTTGTGTATAAGCTAATTAGAGACAATTCGCATAACAAAGAGATATTAATGTTGCGTTAATTGTCAACACTACGCATTTTTAGGGAACAATTGATATTTGAAAATTAGCACGTTAACTTAGTTCATGATTGCGTAGCCGTAAATTCGAAGTTATTGTAATCAAAAATCGAAATAATAATTATTCCTCATATACTACTAGCAATTTTATCTTATTACATTTATATTTCGTAATGACAAAGGGAATATTCTTTTATTCAAATGATTGTATGAAATTTATTTTGTAAATATTTTATGTATTATATATTATGTATACTAAATACATTATTAAATAGTAATGTGGATAAAATTATAAATTATTTATTAAATGTATTATTGATGATGCAATAAATCAAATTATTAAATATAATTTCCAATTTTATGTAACTAAAATACGATTCTAAAGTTAATTAATTTTATTATAACTTTATTAACTAAGGTTTATGAACCCTACACGCAAATATAATACAATTACATTTACATAGTAAATTCTTTACATAAAATGATATGTTACAAATATCCTCTCACTGGTCTAAAAATTGTTGAATATTTTTTTGAAAAAAAAATCTAACTTTAGACATAAATAGGTACAATACCGACACATTTCCTTCCCTAAGGATAACTTTATCATATAACCGATAATTTCAACCACGTAGTGTCCGATATTATCACGTCATCTCTGCATTTTAGGCTTTCAAAAAGGATGAGGAGTCTCGAAAATTACCTAGTATCATGTTCATATATAAAACATTGTCACTGACTTTACACTATATGTATTATTAATTAGATTCTAAATATTAAAATAAAACCATTATTTGATTTGTACTGGTTTCTTAGCTTATAATTAAATTAAGATATAAATTTTAGCTATAAGTATATTAAGAGAAATTTTATTTAAAAAATGAATACAAAATATGTTAAAATTATATTTAGTAGTTGTAATGAGTAATTATTAAATGTAAATTTTCCTTAATGTTTCTTTATTTTCATTATTTTCTTAATTGTGTCACACATTGGGTTATTTACTATAAAAATAAAATAAATTTGCGGAACATTAATTTGATGTATATGCAGACTGTATAGCGATTACAATTGTAAAAGTAAGAATAAAAAATACAAATATTGAAGTTCAATCAAAATTGAAACATTTAAAAGTAATTCTGATATATACTATAGTAGAAATATCTATACATTTATATATAAGTTATTATTATTTAAAATTTGTTTATAATTTATTAGAATTACTTTAACATTACAAGCAATGTTAAGTTTACTTTATTTTAATAATAAAATATTTCAAGCTTTAGATAAATTTATATTAAGGAAACTTTAACGTATGTTTCAGGCAGAACCAGCGTTGGTGTACGATAGCGTGCAAGTTTTCGCGCATGGATTGGCAGCTCTGGATGGGAGTCATGTCTTGAGACCTGCAAATTTGTCTTGTGATAAAGAAAAACCATGGGACGACGGTTTATCTCTTTATAATTACATAAGTGCTGTAAGTTATTTGCTTTAGTTTACTCAACTGTATTTAAAAAAGAGTATTTTGAATAAAATTGAAATTCACATAACAAAACAGATGTCTTTAATATTTATATATTTAAACTGAATAATTATAATTTAAATTGTAATAATTATATTTGTGTCAATTTTATTGTCAATGATTACCAGATGTTTGTCGAATTGTACTTGTTTGCAATCTAAGATTTGTAATTTGTCTTACGAATTTTATATTAATTAAAAAAGTATAACTGATAACTTAATCAGTTATGCATGTATTGATGACTAATAGCAACAAATGATTAGTATATTTTGTATCATTGGACTATGCAAATTCATCGCCAATATATTAATTTAAAATGCTAGTTTTGAAACATGAACAACAATATGGTTATATAATGTATATCATTTTAATGAAATTACTAAATAACAGTTACATATTATACTATATGTTAACAATTTTGTTAAGATTAATTCAACTACGAATCAAGAAATATTAAAAGATATAATTAAAAGAGTAATACCAGTAGTTGAGTTTAGTACAAAAATAATGAAATTGAAGGAAAGAACAAAACTGATACTCCTGTGAGAATATTAAATGAATCGTTGCATAAATCATCGTCGCAATCATTCAAACGAGATTGTTCATCTGAAATTGTACTGATTTCAAAGTTGACGGATCCTTGATTTAGCGCTGCTTTTTGATCACCTACAATTTGATGTTTTATTAAATAATTTGTTTAATCATGTATGATATATCTATTACTAAACTGACATTGCCTATAACATAATTTTAATATTTTAATTTGAAAACAAATGGACGTTCAATGTTTTATGTTATTACAAAATTTAAACATTAAGCATACCGATGAGACACTTGTATAATATATTTTTAATAAAAATATTAATGGTTTATAAATATTACCCACCTTTCTCTTTTGATACATTGCATACTTTTATGCTAATTGAACGTTCCATTGAAACTGTGACTAGGAAGTCCTCGATAAAACTTGTACTGTTACACCGAGTGTCATTTGCTGCAATATATATTGTATATGACATATAAAGCTGTCAATTTAAATTTTAGTTAAATTTACCTGCTGCTAACGTAGCACACATTGTAAGTAACAATAGCCCGTTCATTGCGTGTAAATGATTAAACATACCAATGCTTAATCTTTAGCCTATAACAGTTGTAATGATTTAATAATAATGCATTATTTTTACTTTCAAAATAAAATTCATTATCTCCGATAATGATTCATTACAAGAAGTTCATAATTATTATCTTTATAGCAGATAAAGCATTTTTAATATTAAATTTTAAACTAATATTGAATTTCAGTACAAGTTTAGCGTAAATATAATAAAACGAATGGATTATAATGTTTATATAAATATCAAAAAATTAAACACACGAATTAACATTTTTACAAATATGATAAACAACGTTGTAAATGACAAATAACGAGCGCTGAATTAACCGGCGCATAAAGAAAAACTTTAGTTAAATTTTCGAACAAATAAAACGAAATTATTAAGTATAACATTAAAAGTTGCTAAATTAATTATTAAATTACCACCAGCAATATTAACACGAAACTTCGATTGTTAATATCAATTATGACTTCGTTAACTAAATAACAAATTAACTTCGTTAATTGAAAATAACGAAAATAAAAAGATAAAAATTATTTAATCTTTTCGCATTATTTAACCTTTAATTAATTTTGACAGATTCGTTGAAGTAATGTTTCACTAACGTTTAAATTAGTTTAGTAATTATATTAAAAAGTAAGTTTAAAACATTTAACACAATTATTAGATTGATGTTTGAATATACATGCAAAGAAATAAGTGAATTAATTATACAATATTTAAACAAAAATAATGACAGTAAATACAGCGTTAGGATGATTAAAATAAAACTCGTTAATATATTCTTGACTTAATCAAAACTGTGCAATACCAGAGTTTAAAACTCATTTTCATGATCGAATACAGAATTGCCATTCAATTGAAATTGTAAATTTTATGTAATTTTAAATTAAATTATAATGTATCACGAGTGCACATTATTAATTCATATCAATACTAAAGGTTCAGTTATAAACATTTACAATAAACTATATATTAACGTAATATTTTGTTTGCTAAATATGTTCTATTTGAATCAATTATAATACTATTTTATATGCATTTCTCAACATGATAAACTTCCTAGATACTAATCTGATTAATATTAATTAATAAAATTAATTTTACTTAAATTATCTGTTTATCATAAGAAGTGATTATCACATAATTATCCACAAAAAGATATGTCGAATTCAGATTACAAATAAGCACTATGTAAGAAAAAGTGAATTCAAAATTAATATTTAGACGGCTTTCTGTGTTCCAGTTACATTGTAACTACAATATAACATAGTCAGATTTTAATAATAATTCATACAAACAGTATATATTGTTGATATTATTGTTAGTATATATAATTATCATCGATTTGTACAACATATAAAAATGCACCATCTCGAGTAACTAAGGAAAGAATTGGCGGTGATTATTTATTTCTTTCAGATAGATAGAAGTAGAAATAAGTGTTCATTTATTATTTAAAATATAAAATGTGTTTCATTTGATGATTTCAGGCAGATATACATGGGTTGACGGGTCACATAGAGTTCGACGAAGGCAAGAGGAACAACTTCAAATTAGATCTGTTAAAGTTGAAGAAAGAAGAACTCGTAAAGGTCGGGGAATGGAAGCCTGGAAGTGGTGTAAATGTAACGGACGTTGGTGCTTTTTACGAGACCACAGCAGCCAACATCACCCTCGTCGTAATGACGAGAGAGGTACCATGACGTCTTTTACATTCTACCAAATTATCAATACGTGTATTAAAAACTCACAACCCGCGGCATTAATTATCCTCGATGCACTCAATTAAAGTGCTGCCAGTAAATTGGTCGACCAACTTGGGTATTTGTTGCGGAATAAACATTTCATTTCGTATGGTCAATAATATCAATTCCGATTCTAATTGTAAATTACGAGCGACTTTATAATTTAGTTGAAACCAAGTCTTGTAATAAATTTAATTGTATATTATTAGCTTGAGTCATTTTCATTGTAAACGATTGCAACGGTAAACTGCAGAAATAAATGTGATAAATTAAATAACAAGGGATGAAATAAAACGATGACCTGAGGAGGAATCTAATGAACTTAATGAAACGTTTTTATAGAAAATTGTTCCATGTTGCAATCATTCTTTTGTTTTATCCGTGCCGAGCTAATGAAATCTTACCATTTAATAGGAAAAACCATACGTGATGGTAAAATCGGACAAGAATTTGACTGGAAATGCACGTTTCGAGGGATTTTGCATAGATTTACTTAAATGGATAGCTGGACAGGTCGGTTTTCAGTACGCTATTCGATTAGTGCCAGACCACATGTATGGTGTTTATGATCCGGAGACCAAAGAGTGGAATGGAATAGTGCGAGAGCTCATGGAAAAGGTAATTAATAGTTCAATGACAACTCTAGATTATTCACACGTTGTTAAACTATTACTGATTTAATCGGATATCAACTGGAATACTTGTATTATCATAGCATCGCAGATAATAGATGTTAATAAATAACTTTGATATGGAATACTAACATAAAACTGCATTTAATATTTTTCATATCTAATTCAGTTCAACGATAAATGTGTTATAATTCAATGAGCAAACAAATCATCTTTATACATTATGCCATATCTTTTAGTAAAAATTGTACAATACGCAGACAAAAATAATCCTACAAATTTGACTAAACTGACAATCAAAGTAGGATAAATATACAAAGATTTAAATAAAAGTTTAACGACTTGACATTTTTTTTTAAATCATTGATAATTCTTGACAAATTTGTTCAAGTTATAAGTAATAACTTATTCAATTTATTATAGTTTTAATTTGGTATATGTATTATATACCATATATTATATATTATATTTAATTTAGTAATATATATATTATATTTAATTTAGTATTTGTTGGGTTGAATCTCAGTTTAAAATTAAAAGTAATTCATATTAAATTATAAATTATGAAATATAATTTTTAATAATATACATAACAATTCTGTAAATAATATTTCAAATACAATAAATTCACTTTGCATTATTATTTATTTTGTGCATATATTAGTTTTAAATAAGAAATAAATACATACATTTTTTTTATAATGAATCAGTAAATAATTACTCTGTCTTAACTAAAATTAATTAATTTTGTTGTTAATGATTATATGTATTTTAGAAATGTATTATATATAATAATAGTACATTTCTAATAGTATGTAATTATAAAAAATTATAATATAAAAAGAAAATTTTTATGAATATAACAATATAGTATAAACCGAATTAAAACAAAAAAATTCAATAATTGTCTAATGATTTTTAATAATGATAAAGATACGTAACTAAATTAAAATTGTATTATCCTCTCTAAAATTTATATACATTGTACTTTAAGTGCTAAAATCTTATAATACAATGGCACTGTTTAGAATAAAAATAGTTGTAATTTTAATTGTTAATTATTATATAAATATATTTCAAAAAACAGTATGAAAATTGTTTCGATAATAAAATTAAAATAAACTTTTTTAAAATAAATTTAATATATATTATGAAACATCCGACCTATTACTATATAATATTATATTTTTGGCACAAAAATATTTTTCTTATATAATTTGTGACATTATATTTCTAATATTTGCAGAAATTGTATCTATTATCAATAAATGTAGAGAATTTCCCTAAGGAAAATTGTGAAAGTAAACCTTAACTTGCTCGTTGTATGTCATACGTTGTCTTATAAAATTACCAATGTACTAATATTATTAATATTAGAGCATATTAGAGTAAATATTAGAGTAATATTAGAGCAAAATTAGGTAATTCGTTAATTTCACATTAGCTATATAAAAATTAGTTGTTTTAAAGCGATCAAGATTTTATTAAACAAACCTTTTTGTTTAATTCGTTTATTAAACAAACGAATTTTTTAAACCTTCCATTAATTATTTTTTTACATATATTATATAGTTTATTGAATTTTTTTTGTGTATGTAATAATAAATTGAATTGAAATTTTTGTAACAAATGTTATTATTGATAAATGTAATATTATTATAAAATTTTTAATAAGTCATACATGTAGAAATGTATGCAACACAAAATTTAATTAAATACAAAAAATCTCTAAAAGTAATAGAGAAAAAAAGTAATAGAGCGTTAAAGATAATGTATTATATATAAATTATATAAATTCAATTCAGTATAATATATACTTTAATATTAAAGTATAACGGTTAATAATATATTTTTAAACGAGTGCTGAAAATTGATGAATGCGGGCGAGTATGAAGTTAGCTGCATGAGAGAAGCGAGTGTTATATCAATCATCATATTTTATTGCCGATAAATTAAGAGGTTTGAAAATGATGCGGCTACTCTTAGGATAATAACATTAAATAATCAAATATATATTCATATGTATATAATATAGAAACATCATTTCATATTAATATATAATGTGTGCGTTTAATTTATAGTAGTTATACTGCAGGGCTTCTGGCCCGCTCCACACTTTCATGTCTTGTCAGGCTCTTTCCACAATCTTCTACCACGAAATGGCGTAACTGTCGTAACACTTTGGTTTCTCAGTTTCCGTCATTTTGTATTTGTTGTGATCTTTAACGTCGGTATTTGCGATTTTTGTTCCTCCTTTGTTTCATTACTATTGCCAATATTCTTTAAGTTATAATATTATCGTATTTAGCGTTCCTAACGGTGTGGAAATTTCCACCTTTGTGTCTTTCTTATACACATTGTTTCTGCATTGGTCGTGACTGAGTATGGACAAACAAGTCTACATCAGTTAGGAACATTGATCGTATTACTTTTGCACATGCAAACTAAATAAATAAATAAAATGTTCTTGGAACTCAAATTTATTCAAGGTCAACCATTAAGGCAATTGAAATAATTTTATCGAACAAAAATAATTTCTGATTAATCGATGAAAACTGAAAAATACACAATTTCATGTTAGTGTATTCCTGCAATGATATAATTGTCTAACTATTATTGCCGTGAAGGTGCTGTTGCAATTCGCATAAAAGAAATGTACCAATGAAAGCAAAAGTTTGTATCTGAAATTATAAGAATTATAATAACCAAAGAGGCAATTGAGAAACTCATTTCACAAGATCCGAAAATTGTATATTCGTACCACCAATAATGCTACTATTTCAGAAGATTTTCAGAAGAATTCTTTCTGTGCAATCTTCATTAATTTTGTTGCATTACTCTCTAAAAATGAATGAGTGAAATGTCACTTTTTCGGAGTTACAAGTAGTTCCACTTACAATAAGTGAAATTTTACTGTCATTTTTAGAGAGTAAAATTCGTCGTGTCGTATGCATTTTTGCTCTTGAAATTGTTCCAATAGTGGTTGCAAAATTACTATAAATATTTGAAATTTTTACTCGAGACATCAGTTAATCATCAGATTTCGTGATCAGAGCATATCTAATAAAAATCAATGGAGTTTGAAATAAATTGGACATACATGGCTTTGCTGTTGGAGATTATAAAAGTTGTATACAGTTTGTTTCTTAATTTAATTAAGTTATATCAAATATATTCAATTATATTGCACGGTGATTAGATTTCCATATAACCATGCATTTAGAAAATAATTTGAAGCAAATTAAGAAAGAAATGAAGACGAGAAACGAATCACGGATGAGAATCAACGATGGAACTAAAATATCAATCAATGAATCAAGTAACATAATAAGGTGACAAAGAAATGACTTGTGTCTTTGCGTTACATAAAGTTCATCGTTCTACTGTTGCATAGCCGAGTACTATAATCGTTTATCAGAAAAAATCAAATTTGAAAGATCCTGCATAGAAAAAAGAATTGGAAGAGAATGTGAAAATGTTCAACAAAAATTCACCAGAAAAATGGATGAAGGATGAAAACTTGACATTTAAATTTGGAAGAACAATTTTTAAATTTTTCCAATGTGTATTTTTTTAATAAATGACAATATAAAAAAGGAACGGAAGTCGATGAATTGGAGTGAAAATCTTTATATTGGAATGGTTCAGAGAGGAAGAAACTTCTACCAATATTGCTCATTTCTCATTCACCGAATAAGAAGAATTAACATTATAATTTAAACAATAAATTGTATATTTAATGTATAATTAAAATGAATAAATATCTGTAAAAATATTATTTATTTTGTATATTACTATTGTATAAGGAATTTTTTGGAGTATCTAAATTAATTATAAAGCTACGCTATTATATGCTTTCTTCTGGAAAGTTTTTATTATTCGAGATAGTAAAAATACTTAAATTTTATCTTTGATTTTAAATTAAATTTGCCATTATATTATTTCAATATTTTGTATTCACTATTGGTGCAATGATAATTTATTCCTTATTAACCTTCAATTCCGCCATCCTTATAGTTTTCACGACTTTGGTTGAAAGTGCAATTTGTTTACTTAACTAACTACAATAGTTATAACTAACTAAAAATATAACTTACGTCATTTTTTCTATATTCTTCGAATCCGTTACGTACTATATAATAACATTATAAATGTTAACATTATAACAAACTATTTCTGTTTTGTTTTATTAGATACTATTGCGTTTGAACTTTTTGATTCTCGATTTACTGCAAAGTTGTTTATATTCCGAGCCAATAGAATCGTTAATATTCGCAGTGGTCAAATGGTTGAAACTCTAGAAAAATTACTACCAAAGTAAGTGATTTAATACTATTTATTATTTACATTTTTATGTCCCCATGGCAACGTATCTGTGGAATTTTTTATCAAAAATCGTTTGTCGTCGTGAGGACTCAACGAAACTTTTTCATTGCGCACGCTGTACACCTTATGCAACTTTGAGCGGATACAATTCTGTTCACGCCTTATCTCGCGTGCATCATTCAAGCTTTCCATATAATCATCGAACGATATTGTTCTATTTACAACCGTAGTTTTTACGCCTTTCGCACGTTTTTTCTCAGGCTCACCTTGCACTCGAATTGCGTACATTTTGGATCGAAGTCCAACAAATTCGGTGACGATTCGTCCGCTATATTCATCCTTCATCAATCCTAACATTTTTTTATTTACACGCGGCATATTATACGCATTATTTTCTACATAATCGCTCGTATCGTACATATGTATATCACGCTTCATACATTCATAAAAATCATCACATTTTAATTCATAAATTAAACTATCGGTATCCGTGTATAAAAGTTTAGCGTTGTTTTTAAAATTTGGCGCAATATAGTCATAGTGAAAGGAATACAACAGAGTCTTGGATATGTCTAATATACACATTCCTACGTATATTGGTTTATTCATAGTTATTTGTAATTTCGTCATTTCAATAGCAACCAAATTATCATCAAAAACTACGTATCGATGAAAATTTGGTTTCGATATCAGCGCCTCGACACCATACCGACCTTTCCATTTAGTCTTCAATTTAATTTTGCGTCTATTTCGCATATTTTCCATGGTTTTTCCGAAAACGGCATTGTTCATCAATTTATATAAATTCTTTTCAAAATCGCTGTTTGCTTCTTTTCTTAAATCAGTATTAAGATCTATATAGCTTTTAAGCCACGAAGCTTGTCGAAACTTTAATACGCGATGAATTTTATTAATTACCAGACCATGGACGAGTGCTTGTTTTAAGTTTCGATAATGTATAATATAACGATGTTTTGCGGATAGCGTTGCGAGTAATTTTTTATTCTTCGATCCGGGTGGAATAGCTGTTTCCGGACACATTGGCAAGTCTTGCTGCGCATCATGTATTTTATTTGGATAAGTCAAGTCAACTTCGAGTATGTAGCCGATTTCCGAATCGTCCACGATATTATTTACGTCAAAATTGTTAAAATCCGTTAGCCATGCGAACGAGTCAATGGGGAGTGATTGAGACATTGCCCAGCCGTACAGATTATTCAAGTCCAAATAAGCAATGTATTTGCTCGATTCCAATTTATTATAATTCATCATATACTTATTGTTTGCTTTACTATATCGTTTGGAGCATTGACTCAATCCGCCGCGGATTCCCCTTTCAATAAACATTACCATATCGATGTCAGTCAATAATTCTAATTCAATTTGCGAATGTTTTAGCGCGCAGTCCCAAGTATAGCCCGGTAAAGTGAAATAATGCGCCGGATCCAAGCCGTGAGTTGATAAAAGTGTAGCGCGAAAATTTTCGAACACGTCCGCGAGTAACAAAATATCCGTTTTCATGTATAAATCCGAATACTCGCCTATGGTCTTGCATTCAAATACCTTCCATACGTTTAGAGCATGCGCATAATCAATTTCGCTTACATTACAATCATTCAATTTGTTATAAAAGTGTTCGCGCGCGGGTAAACTTGTCTCATTCAAGACTCTTATCTCCGTTACATAATCGTACGGGAAAATGCCTTTCCGCGTTAACAAATTAAACTGTAGAACATTTGGAAATTCCTTTTTTAATATCAGTTTCTTATCGCTGTGTAAGAATGAAGCTAATTTTTCTAATGACATGTTTAAAAATCTAAACGAATCGATGAAACTGAATCGAATTCTGGTATCTTTTACGTATTTGATAAACGAAATGTATTTTTCCATATTTGTTGGAATCACGTTTAAATCACCTTCAAATGCATTAGCAATAGCTTTAATTAAAAAATGAGCATCATAGTTTGACAAATTATGAAAAACGATAGGAATATTAAATCTAATTCTATAATTAAAATTGCAACTTTTATGCGCCGGTCCTCGAAACTGACCAGTAAGATGACAATGGTCACGGACCTTTTCTTCGCCGACAGTAAACGTCATCTCACAGATGTGGCATTTCTGAGTTTCGTGGAAGCGCTTCCAATCATCCGTCGTCAAATGCATAGGCTTCACGTTACAAAGTATCTAAGTATAAAGTTATTACAAATATACACTGAGAAAAAAAATGTTTAACAATTTACTACATAATATATCAAAATTATGTGTAAATACAAGAAAAATTACTATATAATGTAGTAAAATTGGCAATGCTCATAATAATATATTCAAGTTTATGTAGAAAATTTTAATATATAATGTAGTAATTTTTTTTGTGTTTTCACGTATCGCCCGCTTTTGATATATTATATAGTAAATTGTTAAATATTTGTTTTCTCAGTGTACACATTTTATATCATTTGGCACATTCAAATAAAATGCTTTGATATAAGAAAATTTAACTTACCTCATTAACTCGTAGTGCTATTTTTTTCAATTTCTTGGCAAACCGCTCAGCGCATTCCGGACCTCTGCATGTAACGTAACGGGACAACGATGCATCGAAGTTGCAGTGCAGATAGTACGCTACGCTATGAACTTTATGCTCTTGGTACGCTTTTTTCGGTGCCGAGTTCGTGGTCACTTTTGCAAGTAGGCTCTCCGTGTCCGCGTAAATGATGAACGGCACTTGCATTTTTCGCGCAAAATGCTTAAACTTCAAAATATTCTTATTTTTTTCCGGCAGTATTATTTTAGTGTCATTAATCGATTTGCAATCTTCTTTATGCGTGTCTAAATTATCCGCACTATGAAAGTAATGCAGACATCTATTGCAAATATGCTTAGCTATTTTATATTTACTACACTGTTTTGAAATTAAACGACTTAAATTTTTTATCCAGCAGTAATGACTTATTTTACCGTCGGTAATTAGAAGCAAGTTGACATGTCGCTCGTGTTCATTCGATGTTAAATGCACCGGGGACACTGTTTCCCCAGCATCGACGACAAATACATTAACCGATATATTATTCTGCTTTTCAAATTTTGGAATGTCCTTCAGCGCAACCGGGAACTTTATGTTGTTAAAATTTAAATTCTCAGCGTATGGAGGGTACGCGGTTTGTCGATATGAATGATGAGTTCTGGGAAATAAGGCTGACATTATAGCCCACGCAAAACATTCGTCGCTGAAACTTTTTACATTCACTACGGCTTTCTTATTTTTTATCCACGCTGGTAAATCTATCCAAGAGCCGGCACGTAAAGGATTGTATTTTGCTATGTTTACTAAAATATTGCTTAATTCGCTCAATGTCCAACCGCTACCACAATCAGAAAATTCTTCAAGTTGCGTTAGAATTGGTCCTTTGACATGCATTTGCCACCATTCCTCGAGGTCCGTTGAAATACACAGCTCCGCGTATTTATTTCTAAAATGCTTATTTACATCATTTTCAGCGTGTACAAAAAGTCCTTCCAAAACTACACATACTTTTAAGCAGTTGTGAATCTTAATTTTTTCATTTACGAACTTTGTTATTACACTTTTTACACTATTCATGAATTTGACAGGATCGCGGAATATTGTGTTTATCACTAACCCCGTTTGTAAACGGCTTTTGAAGAGCGATTCAACTTCCTCCACCGCAAAGTCGATATCATTATCGAATCGTTTTAACAATTGTTCGGCATTCCTTTTTAATTTAAACACTCTATCAATTATTGTTTCAATCGATTGTCTTATACTGATTGGTAAGTGCGATTTTAATTGTGAACGCATTTTCACAACATCATTGTCACACTCACGTAAAAATGTGTGAACCTGCTCCGGAGTCGAATCGCAATTCAGGGTATCGAAAACGCGTTTCAATTCCTCCTCCATGGATAAAAATATTCTTCGCACATCAACCATTTTTGCTGTTTCAAACTAATAACGATGTTCATCGCTTATCCACTTATAAAACGTCATATATTTATACATTTAAAAGAAAATTTAATTATTAATCGACATAAATTCTATTTCTTCTCATATATATATAATAATATTGTACAACACAATTCATTACCATAGTTACACTAATTAGTTTGCTGCAATTGCAGCATTGCACGTTCGACGTCAGACGACGACAGTCACCGATATCAATGCGATACTAGACCGACAAAAGTGATGCAGCTTATCTTTAGCAAAGAGGACTTCCAGGAAATTGTATGCAACTGATAATCGGTCGTAAATATATATATTAAGAGATCGAATGATTCATTGAACATCTCAATTTGAATTAGTTTTAGTGAAACAATTTGCAACCATCTTGATGATTGACCTTGATCGAAATTTTACATTCAGACGCATTTTAATTCAGTTGTCCGTTCACGTGTATAATATTGTTATAAACAATACAATTTCAACGACAGTGGCTCACTCTGATAGCAAAAATAAAAAATACCGTTGTGAAAGAGCTCGACAAAAGATGGTGGAGAGGGGTGGGCCAGAAACCCTGCAATGCAACTACTTATAGTATTAATTAGATAGTATAAAATGGGTTTTAAGATAATCCCAGATTTGCATAAACAACTACTTTTATGCATTTCAAAATAATAATATGAAGCCCATTTCTGACCTTGTAAAGATTAGTTACAGATTATATCGAAAGGAGGTAAAAATATATATGTATGATTAAAAAAAGTTAAAACAAATTTACAATTATTATGATATATTTTAAGTGTACGCTTAATAAATTTTTAACTGTCGATCACAGTTATATAAAATTATTGAAATCAACAATGTATTTCATTTATATGTTATTTAATTGATATGAAATTTAATATTTTCAAATTCATTAAACTGGGTTCTTGAAAGTTTTCGTTTTGAAAATATTACGGAAACATTTATTTTTGAACCTCATCGAAAGGAGTTTTAAAATCAGTATAATCGTGTGTTTTAAGATTTTTGAATTCATGAAAAGCCTGTTGAATTCTTGACGATGCAATTCATTGCACGACACGTGTTCGATTAGATGAAGATAAAGACTAACAAGAGTTGGAAAAAGTAATTCAATTGGACTTTCTTCTCAAACTCGTGACGCTGACATAGTAGAACAATTTAAGACACAAACTGTAGTGAAATTTGAATATAATAATTAAAGATATTATGAAACATCTTGCTTTATCTTTGTACCGTAATAAATGTATATATAATAGAATTTATTATACATGGTGTAGTTAAGGAAGATATGTGGTGTTTCCTATTTACGGAATGCTAAATTGTATTTGCGAAGACCCACTAGAACTTCGTGTTTATAGTTGAATTATATTCTTAAAAAGGGGCAGTTGGGGGGGGGTAATAGCATTCATATCCCTATATGAAGAACTTTTACTCAATTTTTGCGAAAAAAAAATGTTGCACATTCGTAACGACGGACCCAAAATAGGGAGAGTCCCCATTTAAACCAATAAGCATATAATTAAATTATTATATTTTAAATATCATTATTTTTAATTGTTGTATTAAAAGTATCAATGTGTCCATGAAATCAAATCACACATAAAAATAAATGTTTTATAAGTATGTATTCATTCAACATTAAATTAAACTATCGACTACATAATTATAAATAGTACGGAAAATTTATTTTTGTAAATATTGAAACACTTTTTATTAAAGTTTATCGAGAATAAATCAGACTGAATGATGCGGAAATTTAGAATATTATAAAGAACACAGAAAACATTATCATCATTTGATGCACGTATGCTGTGATTTACCAAACTGCCTAGTGCATAACCAATATGAAAGTTCTTTGATCCTATTAAAATTGAAATGTTTGCACTAAAATATTTCAAAGTTTTTATCTGAACTCAATGTTAAATAAATTCCCCAACATATTTACTTTTAATTAACTTTTAAATACCTGTGTCTCTGTTACCTCAGACATATCTTTCAATTTCGTTTTTAGACATATATATTCATATTAAAGTACATATTATATACATATAATAATTTATAAACATTAACATTATACTTTTATTTCACTTACACTTATACTACGAAAAATAATATTATATAATCTGAAATGTGTATATATAATATAATATTTTTAAATTTCTTAAACTGTAAAAATAATTATAATAAAAATAATATTCCGCATGATAAAAAAACATTTTGAATTGTTAAAAACTGAAAATGGAGAGATTTCACATTTAGGTAGATAAATTCTGGAACTAAAAAATAGTCTGTTCATTTTAAATTTCCTGAATTAAATTGTAGACTCAAATTCAAATCTGAATTCAAATATATTTGGCAAATGAATTTTAATTGCATCATTATATAAAAAATAATAATTTATAGTTGAATTTAACGTAAATACATTTTTCTAAATTTTTACATAGTTTAACATTATTGATCAATATAAAACCTTTCATCACAAAAATCATTTGTGATATCTATACCAAATAAAGTCATAATTTATTCAAATTCATTTAGCAAAATATTTTATAAATATTAAGATTTTACAAATATATCAAAATTTATATAAATAAATCTCTTAATATAAATAGATTTACAAAAAATGTATGTTTTAAACAAAATTTTATGTTATTTTGTTGTTATTATTTTAAGAATATTATTTCATATATTTCAATATTTTTAGCGATTTTAATTAAACTTAATTCATTTTCATTAAAGGAAATAATAACGTATTATATTCTAAAATAACAATTATCAACGTATATTTACTATATATGTAACATATATATTATACCTAGTATTTATTATTATACTTTATTTCGAAACGCATAACCATATTTCACATTTCATAACCAGATTATTGTTCTTCTTGTTATATTTTAGTATAACATAAATTAATCCTAATAATTTAAACCAATGTATTGATAAATGCATCAAGTAATGATTATCGTAACCATGATGATTAACCGCAATCAAGAATTATATAAATTAATCGTAGTATAAAAGTGTAATAAAAGTGTTTGAAACCGTTTAAAAAGTTTATAGAATCTCGTCACAATATTCATTCAAAAAGTTTGCATTTCAACAATTTAATACGAGAATGACAAATAAATTAGATCGTATTCGTATCTATCTAACTTTCGTTTCGAGCACATTAAAAATTCGGGAAGCACGAATCAGCGCATATAAGAACGGTAAAATTTTTTCTCAAGCGAAATGCCACCAGGCGGTGTCATAATAAATCTAGCTTTAGAGCGGCTTGATTATACGCGCCACGTACGATCGTTTAATTTGACGCTTCTTTTAATTTTTATCTAGAAGTTCGCTTAAACGTCCCGAAATTCATAGACTGTTCTACAGATGCTGCCAGACATTGTTTGCAATGCAAAAATCAACGTTTATTAAAAGTGGCTATTCCGGGCGTGTGATTTTATGATGAGATTCCAACCGACGGAGACCAAACTGCGCGCTTAGATTGGAACTTAACTTGTGTGCAATTTATGACGACAACTTTGCATGTTTCATGCAAAACGACGCCGTAATTGTTCTTGATTTTGTGAAAATTGTTTTCATTCATCACAATTTCGCTACAATCCGCATGATTAATTAATTTATTATTTTCGCCACGAACCAAATATTGTCTTTTCCTAACACGTTCAAAAAATAATTATTTCTTTTTCAATTATTTTCACCAGTCTGTACATATTTACACGGAAATAAAAAAAGTATTAAAAATTACTGATAGAATATCAATTGTGTGACAGATGTGTTGTATTTTGAAATAGTACATAAAACTTCAGTAATTTTTACTAAACTGTCAACAATTTTTACTAAAATATGTGCAATACACTGTAAACCCAGTTCTGTAAAATCGATCTCATAGAGTGTAATTTTACACACTAAGTGTAAATCTTACACAAAAAATGTAATATTCTTATTACACACAATGTGTAAAACTCCAATGTAGGTAGATCTGCACAGTGAGGAATCAAAAAATCAGCAAGCATATATTATTTAATCCATATTTAAATACAACAATTTTTGAAAAGTGTGAACTAAACAAACTTGCAATTATGAAAGCATTTAGAATTACTTTTAAAGAATGTCGTTCAAAAGTGAGGTTATATTTGATTACACCTAGCTGTATAATTTTACATACGTCGTGTAACATTTACACATAATGTGTAAAATTACACTATATGAGTGTGATTTTGCACAACTATGTTTACAGTGTACTTAGTAATTTTTAATAATAGTAATAATCATATTTAAAAAATTGCAATATAATTAGTAAAACTAGGATACTCTCGCAAATCTGATAAAAATAACTATATCGTATAATAAAAAATGCTACATAAATTGAATTAATTATTATGTGTACTGATTATTTTACTATATATAATATATCAATTTTTATCAGATTTGAGTATTCTAGTTTTGAGATTTTTAAATATAATTTTTCTGTGTGTATATAATATTTTTCGCGGATATATATTAATTGAAACGTATCTGTTAGTATTGTAATTAATAATAACATTTTCTGTACTATACTTCTGTATAATAATTTAAATTCAGAGTGAAACTGTTACACTTTGTCAAAAATTAGTTCTTGTTTCGCATCGAGCATTACATTTTCGCATAAAATGTTCAATTTCTGCGAAGTGTTTGAGCGCGAAAGAACATTACTGAATTTTACTTTGATACTTTGCCCAAAAGTATCGTTCTAATAAAGACTACCCATGCTAAACATTTCACACTATTCATTTGATATTGCTTAGAATTACACGTTTCTCTGTGAGATATTTCATGTATCAGAGTACATAGTAGCGGATGTTAGCAAACGGTTTTAGAATCCTTGTTTGCCTTGTAAAATAGCGACATGCATCTTTGAGAAGCACGCAAAAAGCGTTCGAATGTTAGTTTCTAGGTTAAGGCATCATACTTTTGCAATCTTTTCATGCGAAAGAAATTGCTCTGCATATTTAAATAACAGTGATCTTTCACATTTGCACGTTTTCAGCCTAAAAGCACGGTGGCAGTGTGCAACATTTCACTCGTGCTTCGATGAAGTTGATTAGATCTGGTGTTTACATTACATTTTTACATTAGAAAACTTGTTTGTTAATATTAAAATGTTAAATTTATGTTAGATTGAAAAATAAGACTTGTAAAAATGACTTACACAAATTTACAGAAATACAAATATTTCTGATATTATATTTGTTAACAGAATACAAAATAATATATCATGATTTAAATAAATAATGTGTGTAATTATTTTTGGTCCAACTTTATTTATTTCAACATTTAGAAATAAATTAATTTATGATTTACAGAATAAATGATTCTATCAAATATAAACTAATGTACTAAAAAATTAAAAAGCAGAATATTTTACGAATAAAAACTTTTACCGTTTGAATTGTTTAAGCGTGTTTTTTTGTAAGTTCATATATTTCTAGTTTTCATATTTGTTTAAACTTTAAAGAATGATAAAAAACAACCTAAATATAACGTATGTATACTAGATTTATATCATTATGTGTATAATACGCTTATTTAAATATATGCTGACTAATATACAAAAATAATTTATATTCATTTCGTTTAAATATATTTTCATAAATACATATTTTTGTATTATAAATAGTTAGAAAAAAATATTGTATATATATATAATGATGAGCAATAATTAATGTTTTACATTCATAATATAAAGCGTTATCTACAATGTCGTCACCTATTGCATTATCATTCTTTTTAGTTATAAATATTTCCATATCACCGTACGTGTAATCTATATTTTTTAACTTTTAAAATAAACTATGGTTTTTGTAAACATAGTTTCTGTTTTTTTTAAATATACTTTTAACATTCTTATCCAATGATTTAGATTTTAATACAAAAAAATATGTCAAAATATAAATTATCAAAACATAAGATAAAGAAATTCACGTTTACCAATGACATGTTTGCTACGAAGCTGCACTACGGTTGAAAAGAAATTTCTTCTCTTTTCTCACATGATATTTTTTACACCCGTATGAAAAGATATTGTGTCTGACTTCAATGTGTCTTCCTTGTTGCGCAATATGATAATTATATGAATATTAAAATATCTTTACGTTTATTAATTTTATTATTATTTTAAGTAATATATATTATACCTTTGGAACAAAAGTAATTCTCTTATGTTTTGTAAATGTTATATTTTTTGAAGCAGTAATAAATATTAAATATTACTTAGAGAAAACTAATATTTGTAAATAACTATATATATATATATATTAAAATTCTTCATAATTTTAATCATAATTTTTCATGAATATCCTAGTTTTGCTATTTATATATAGTAATTTTTTCTACCTTATAGTATGAATGATGTTTTCGTTACATTTTTAAATTCATTTTAATGTGTTCAAAAAGTAATACATATACCATAGAATAATAACGACAACAACACATTAAATTATATCTCAACGTGACCGAATTGTTTTCCGATATTGTTAATATATTTTATTTTCATTTCACCCAACACTTCGAGTTAACCTACGTAT
>JABFQC010001084.1:0-21225 GCA_022817085.1 Psilanteris sp. ZL-2020 | reverse complement strand
GTTTTATATTCTATATGTATATATATATATATATAAATTACGTTATGTAATTGGTTATCATTATCGTTTATAAGATTTATTTAATTATTTTGTTACTGAACACTAATATAAACTGTTATATAAATATATTTTAATAATAAATTAATAAAAACTTAATGTATAGGAAATGTCTACGGTATACAAATAATTAAATTTTGTAAATATTTCAAATGTACATCTTACCTTCACCTTTTCCTAAACCATACTCTAAAATAAGATTTATCTGGAACAGTATTTTGTGACATCATTATTGTTAGGAACTTAAATTTAATGCACTTAATTTTATTAAACAAAATATATAAGACAGTTTGTATTGCAATATTTTTATATTAATGTGAGTGTGTACCAAACATAGTATTGTAGATTATTAATTTATCAACATTTCTGAAGGGTTTGATTTTTTCTTTTGTTTCTTGTACAAATTTCGACAGCATATGATTATAATTCTTATATAAATATTTTGAAACAATAAAGTTTTATTTCCAAAAGTATAATTGGTATTTTATTCACTTTTTTACCTCTTCAGAAATATTTATACAAATATTCGTTATAAGATAAATATGATTATATAGAAATAAATGTAGCTATTTTAAACTTTTACTTGGATTTGTGAGTGTTCATTATTAATAGATATGTAAATTTAATAAAGGTTTAAATATTCAAATCATTAGATCTTTCTTTTCCAAATCGCATTCGCATTCCTCGAAGCACAGCATTTAACCCAATACGAAAACCTTCGTTGTGTCGATCTTCTATCATTTCCTGTCTCTCCTTTCTTAATTCCTCGGCTTCGGCTTCGAATGCTTCTTGTACTCGTTCTAAGGCTTAAAATAATCATAAATTGATAACAATATTTGTATAAATATATTTATGTCAATCATAATTTGTATTCACATTTATTAAAATAATAATTAATATTACTTTAGTGATATATATATGATATATATATAAATGGAATATTATATCAATTATCATCAATTCAGGTAATTATAAACATTTTATTTCAATGTATTTTAATAAATAGCAAAATTCCTATTATTATAAAATTTAAAAATAAAAACTATTTCAAATATAGTTTAAATTTAAATTAAATTATAAATTTTATATTACATATTAAAAATAAATATTAATATAACTTAATATAAATGAAAATTTTATTTTGTGTTAATCTGTTACGTTTGCAATGGTTTATTTTTTTCCAATTAATATATTTTATTCTTATATTTAATATAAAAATTACTTAGAGATTACCATATACATTAAAACTATATAATGATTTATATTATTTTAAATAATATTAAAATTACTAATGCATTTATTAAATATACTAATAAATTTAACTATTTATACCATAATTTAGAATCCTTCATTTCATTTAAGTTAAAGTTTTCATCAATGATTTATATAGAATATTTTGAAACCATGAATATAAAATATTTATTCATAATTTAAATATTAAGTCGGTATAAAATAAATGATAATGAATAAAAACAAAATAAAGTTTATATATGATATATTAAAATGTAGTTTTTATTATTTATTAACTAAATATAAAAAATAATAGAAATAAATTAATTTTGTTTTTCTGATAAGCAATTTTTTAGAAAATATACATAAAGGAAAATTTTCAGTTTTAATGGCATAAGATTAGTTACTTCTTATGTAAAACATTTTGATTGCTTTATTATTATAATGCTTCTTGAGCTAAAATTGTATACAAATTAAAATCACATGACTTATGCAAATATTGCACAATAGTTTGCTGTCGTTGCAAAAATTCCACACTCGTAAGATGTGAATAAGCCTGCAATTATTGCATATTAATTTGTCTTATATTAATATAGTAGCATTATTTATCAAATATAATGCTATATATTATAAAACTCATAACATATTTGTTTTTATTCAGTTCAAAAAAGATTGTTAAAATTTAAACATACATATAAAATAAAAATTATATATTGTGTCATAGAATATGACATTAATCAATTTAGTTTTATTTTCAAAGTTTTTATTGCTAAGAAAGTTAGAAAATTTGCTCAATGTAGTTTTCAATTAATAAATTTAAATATAAATGAAAACATTCAAATGTAATAAAAATAAGTTTTTAATTTATATCGTGAAGATTTGTATAAGCTTAAACATTACATTATATTAAAATAGAAACAATAAAACTATTTATTTATATTTATTTATTATATGAACAGAATTTATTTTAAAAATATTTATATGATTTTAATTTACTTTGAATATATAAATGTATTATTAATAAAACACATATTATATATTATGATAGGTAACAATTGAACCATACCTTTTTTTAAATTCATTTCATCCATGTCAGAATCACTTATTTTTGAAAGTTCTTTTCTAAAATTTTTTGTAATTTGTTTTCGAACATAATCAGCTTCAATTTCTTGTTTTGTGCGAGGTATTCGAAATCTGATGCAACAGCAAACGCCAATAGTAATTCCTAATAAAATTGATAAAACTATTGCTGCTAATTGCCAGACACGAAAACCACCTACATTTTCTTCCAACCACTCTTCAACAGTCGTCTCAACACAATCATCTGGACTTTGTGTAGTGTCATTCACCAAACAAGGATTAGACAGCGTTGTTATTTCCATCTTACAATAAATAAAATAAATACTTATATAACAATTTTATATAAATAATTGTTTGATTGGTAATTTGTACTACTGATTAAAAACATGATGTATCAAAGAAACAATAAAATAACTTTAAAAATGCTTTAAGTGAAATTAAGTGAAAGAATTATAAATAATCATACCTTTATTTTTTTAGCTACAAGATTAAAAATGTGTTATTACAATCCCATGAAATTTTCCAATGCTCACATAGTTTGACTATTTTGCCGAACGTTTGTATAAAATGCGGGAGAGCACAGTTTTGTGAGCACTGAAGACAAGAAATATGCAAATAAAACTCTATCAGAACTACTAGGTGTGGTCCTTAATAAACATGCTCGTTATAACATGCTTTACCACTCCCTATTTTACACCCTTATTTTACTGGCTTTTTTTTTATTTCTTTTGTACTTTCTTTGACTGGGATCAATATATGAAATTATAATACATGAACAAATCATACAATGACAATAACAAAATGAATGAAACTAATTCCTTATAAAATCATTGATTTATCATACTTTAACATTCTATAAAAAAATGATAATACTGACATTTGTATGTGTATTGTATTAATAAAGGTTTTACAAATAAATACAAAAATATGTGGTTTCATCTCTTTGTAATAATCGTAATGTATTTATAATAACGTAGTTCTATATAATAATACTTAGTGGAAAGAAATTATTAAAATATTTGTTTCGAACAAAATATACATTTGACGAAAATATAATCACTGATTTTTGCCTTACAAAAGATGGAACGTAACATAACATGATTTTCTTCTTTAACTTTGCATAAGGTACATTGCTTATCTTTAAAATATGGAATAAAAGTTTGGAAGATACTGATAAATAATATGAAATAAAGAAATATTATTTATTTGTGTCGCGATTTTATTTTATTGTATTAATTGATTGTTATTATTATTGATTAAAATTTTATTTTTGATATTTAACGCCAAACTTAACAGAATGTTTGTTCAGTTTTGCGCAAACGATTCATTGACATTGTTGTAGTTGATATTTTAAAAAATAAAATTTGAAGATGAAGATATATTTATTATTTCCAAAATTCAATTTTATATTTTATCGAAGAAATAATTATACATGATGCATACTTTTAAAAATATCATTTAATACAGTATTTGATGTGACTAAGAAATTATACAATTTTTAGTCATTTTAAGGAGGTTCTTCAAGTCTATGTAACGGAATAGTGCTTTCTTTTATTGCAGGATTAAATTTTGAGTTTTAATAAAATGCAAGAATTTACCACATTTTTTGCTGATGGGAAATGATTTTTCTATAATAAATGTAAAATTTCAATTGATATTCTCGACGTAATTAGTAAATTCGTTTTTTTATCACCTCAAAAACAAATTTTTTATTTACGTGTTTAATATTATGTTAAATTGATTTTCTTAACATTAAATAAATTCTACAGAAATGAAAAAATGTGGCTATACACGAAAAATAAACGTATTGAATAAATTAACGAAAATATAACGAAACCTGCAATATCTGACAAAATCGATTGAAGAACCACCTTAACTGGTATCTTCAAATTTTGTTAGCTGTATAACGTTTTTCCGAAATTGTATCTATATACAAACAATTGCACGGAATTATTAAATAAATGCACGTTATTGGATTTTCTTGTTATTTTCTCGTTATTTAAGAACACTTCAATTGAGTTAATAATATAAATACATAAATTTCCCTAATACATTATAATCAAAGAAACAAATTATTTCATTAATTATGCACAGCATCCTTTAATGTTTTAACTTGACAGAAAGAATGTGAGTGATATATGTGCTAAACAAAATTTTCATAAAGAATGGTTAATTTAATTTATTTTAAAACCTGAATATAAAAAAGTATAAAATAAAGTGTAACAGTAATACAGTAACAGTACGAAAAACGGTGCGAATTATTGTTATGTATGAACATTTAACATTGCAGAATTATATAATCATTACAAAAAAACTAAACAAATAAATATGAAAAACTTATACCAAAAATAATCGCAATTGAACAACTTATCTTTGCAATTTTTATTGCAAATCAACATCTTCTATTTCATTTCCGTTGGAAACAATTAAAACTTTTTTATTTTATCGAATTTTCTTTAGCGCGTATTGTGAAACTGACTTCTTACGCGACTTTTATATGATACGGAATCTCTGTTTTCTAAATTTTCTATGCTCCATAACGCTTCGACGGACGTTCATAATTTTCGTCATAGATTTCAATTCTGTCGTTTTTAATAACAAAACATTGTGCCTCTTCATTCTTTCCTGATAAACGTCCGACCACTGGAAGTAAAAAAAATAAATAAATAAAAGTATTAATAAATTATACATACATATTTCATACTAATTAATTACAATTTAATAAAAGCTTACGTTATTGTTTTCTTCTCGGTGTTTTTTGGTTGTGATCGCGCCCGATTCAATACCTTCAGGAAATCTGTAGTTTTTGTGCGCATTCGTGAATGAATATAAACTTTACTGCACTTAATATGATAATGCAAATAATGTCTAAACATATGGATCAAATCGATTGTATTGTCACGAGCTTCCCGATTTGTATGTCGTGGAAATAAAACTGAAAAAAACATCCAATATTAATTGCTAAAATTTTAATAAGCTATAAGAAATAATTTCTTTAACCATTAAACTGTTTAATTTTATAAAACAATATTATTACAAATATGAACTTTAATATTAGAAATAAGTGAAGTATATATACCAAAAGTGATATAACCAATGCAATCACTGATTATCGCTCCTGAATCTTGAAGTTCTAATGGTGGTTCACGATGACTAAATAAAACCTGAGGAGCTGTATGACTTGCCCTCCTACCCTCTTTAAGTTCTTGCAAAAACATTTTTCCAATAACCATGTCATCTTCTGATTTGAATATTGTACTAAAGACCACAGTTACTCTATCACTTTTAGCTTCGACATACCTAAACATTTAATGTATAAATTTATAATTTAAACTATATTAATTCCTATATACAAATGAATCATAAAAATAATAAAGAAACAAACATAATTTCTTGGTCCCGGTATGGAATAACTGCTCTTTTCTGCAACTTCGTTGTATCTTCGGGAGAGTTATGGTATGCTTCTTGAAAATTGAAATATTTTTCAAAAACACTAGCAAAGCAGTGCCTTTTTAAAAGACCAATTTTTTTGACTAAATTTTCCCAATCATTGGGGATGTTTTCCAAGTCTATCATCACTGTTACGTTAAAACCTAAAAATTACGAATTTGTTTATTTAAGTTACAAAATAGATATAGTAACAAATAAAATTGTTTCAGATAATAGAATAAAAATAAAAACTAAATTAATTAATGCAATCTTATTTATCATTTGTCATAATATATGAATAAACATTAAATATAAATTTGCAATAACCTATTCTCTTGTTTGTCTATCTATAGATTAATTAATTATAGTTATAGATTATACATTATAGATTGATGAATATTACAATTTCTATATTAGTTAATGGATATACAAATTCTGTAAATAGATTTATTGGTCAGCGCATTATAAAATATATATTTTATGTTTAATTTTAAACAGTAAATCTATTTTTATCATTTATAAGATGTTATATTATAAATTTAATTTTTTCTATTATATTTAATTTGTTTAATTAAGTCTAGTTATTAAATGCACTACTTAATTTATATGAGTTTTATACTATTTATACTAGTTTTATTTATAATTATAAATAAAAATGTTTTTATACCTGGTTCTGGTTCAGTAAGATAATTGCCATATTCTCGTTTGAGCAATTCATCAGCACCATGCTCTTGTAATTCTTTATAAAATTTGAGCTGAATACTTATCTATAAAATAAAACAGAAAAAAACTTTTAGTTATCTTAATAAACAAAGTAATTATTTATTTACATAACAATTATCAAATATTACTAAAGAAATATAATATATAATATAACTTATAATTCAAGCATAATATCATAGATATTACTTACTCTAATTTTTGACTTATCTCTGCTCAAGTTTGAAATATGAAATAAAACTCCATCAAAATCAGCTATAGTAATATCAGTTGATTCTGGTTTATGACTGGAAAAAATTTAAATTTAACAACTAATTGAAGTTAAAAAACTTTAACAACATTACAAATATTTATTTATTTAAATTTATTAATAAAGTGAAATCTAAAATAATTAATTTTGTTTGGTTTTATTATATAAAATGTATTTTATTAGTTTTTTAATGAATGGACTAAATTGAAATATTGATAAATATATTATGATTAAAATATAAATAATGACAATGTTGATATATTAAATGGAAATATTAAAATCATCATGTAATATAAACATTTATAATTAAAATAACTAGTAAAACTGTTTAATTATGAATAAAGATTTTGTAAATTTGAGTAGTTATTATTTTAATAAAAAAAAACATATAAAATGATTAATTCGAGGTAATTAAACTTATAAAACTTGAATAGATTCACTATATAGATTATTTTTAAATATACTATCTTTGCCTAATATGTATTGGAAAGCAACTAAATTTATATTCTTAACTTAATAGAGTACATATTTAAATTATCCTATATATATAATATATATACATATATTTTAGTCATGACTTTAAGTACAACCAATATAGAATAAATATACTGTTTGATTATTTTCTTTAGAAAGCAAGATTGCGATAAGAATGTATCTGCAAAATGACATCATTTGTCAAAAAATAGACCGAAGAGAAGCATTGACAGCGATACTGTATTTACGTCTTTAACCTTGTTTTTAAAACCAAATGTTGCTCGGACCAAGATTCGATTATAAACCGGCAAATGTACAACACACTGTTGTAGAGTAATGTCGCTTAAGAAATAAGTTAAAAAATCAGCCACCGCCCTACTAAAATGCCGCATACGATAAGCAGAAATGTGTACAAAAACACTCGAAGTGCAAAAGTAACGTGTCACTCACCCGGACAATGTATTCTTGATTTTATTATTCAACGTTTCCTCTAATATTTTATTATTTATCTCGAGCAGAATCATTATTCTGTTTATTAAATATAATATAATGAAGTACAATAACACAATAATTAACAATTATCTACTCGAACATGAATCCGGCCAAAACGGCTCAGCGGCTGACTAATATTCTATCTCCTTATTATTTTTCTCAGTCTTTATATTACCTTGTCTCTCTCTTTTCATGGATTAAAATAAATCAAGATTGCTTGCTTACGATAAATTATTTTTCATTTGTGATACCAGATGGCGACACAGAAAATTTGCAAAATATACGGAAGATGCGGAATTTGGCAAAGTATAGCTGCTTTATATATTAGTATAATAGTCCTATTTCTATATTTTAAAATAAACTTAATTGTGTTATATATAATTACTGTATTACTTTGTTATGATGTTTTCGAAACTCCTGAGATCTATTTCTATTCGATCGATCGATATTTTAATAAAATATATATATCTTGCAACTATACATTATAATTTAACTTTCATGCAAAGTTTCAAGATTGTAAAATTTAAAAATATTAATTTATTTCGCAATATATAATATACCGATATTATTTATTAATAAACAAAAATTTTGTTACAAAAATCGCATTAACGAAGATTTGAACCCCTTTATACAGACAATTCATATCTACTAAAACCTAAAACTAAACCATTAGACTAGTTTTATGAACACATGCGGTTTTTATTCATTTAAATTAATCTTCGTTAAATAATCATTGCAGATATATTCTTTGCGGCAACACGTTGCTGCAACTATTCTTGCAACTCTATATAATATTAATAATAATAGTGTGTATTATGATTGGTGTAAATTTTGACATTTTTTACATCAAAAATAAAAGGCAATGGATGAACGCGCAGATTTCGAGAAATGAATATTAATATCATCTTAAAATTTTAACATTATCAATAAATTTATTAACGCGAGAAAATACAACTACTGCCATCTGTGACACTCAATTTAATTTCTTAGCGTGCGTTAATCTTTTTATTGTATAATTTTTTCTGTCGTTCGTAGTTACACGATTGCGTCATTTCAGTTAAGCGGACCAACCAACGAAATAACGTAGGATTTTATCGCGCGGTCCAACTGGTTTTGTTTTGTTTTGTTGACAGTTGGCACAACCCTTAAAAATATCATAATTTTTTGTTAACATACGAGCTAAATCAAAATAACAATATTGAAGAGGGTATTATTGAGACACCTTTCACATCACTAAAGTTGAATCGGTAAGTTGTCGCGTGATTGAAACATTGACCCTGACTCTGAAGTTCTTGAAACATAATGTAGCTAGTTGGTTTTATTGCAATTTATAGAAACAACATTTTAAGACATTAGAAAATCAATCTCATTTTAAAATAAATTAAAATTTTATATAAAAAAGTATATATTATTTATTTGGTAAACTAAATTGTTACAATAAAAATCAAATAACAAATTACATTAGTTTATTCATGAACATGGTTGATCTTTTATAACCTACATTACAGGGTGATTGTTAACTATGACATCTAATGTACTCCAATACTTCAATTTACTGTTTATTGAATAGTGGTTTTATGAAATTAATATAAACATAGTTCCTACAAATATTCACAATGTATTCTAACTAACTATATAACATATAATAAAAAAAATATTTATATTACAGCTGTTATTTGAATTTGTAATATATTACATACAAAAGTTATATATTTATTTATATTATTTGAAGAATTATATATATTTAAATATTTAATAAACATGTGTAAAATTACTTAACAATGTGATATTACATTTAACATAATTTTTTACAATCAACATATTAATTATATAGACAAATATGTTTTAATGAGACACATTGTAATATACTTTAGGCTTTTAGATTTGTATCATGTTATTATCACTCTTGAATGTTTGATACAAAGATTGCATCATATGATATAATTTACTAACTCAGAATTGCGCTTTAATAACATATTATATATAAATAATTAGGTGAAAATTTGTTTAAAAATGTTAAATTAATTACTTATTACTTAATCATTATAATGTGAATTATCAAATTTATATAATGAAAAAAATTCCTTGATCTAAGTTATTTCAAAAATAAATTTAATGATTATATATTAAAAAGTTATAATTAGTTTATTTTTAATTTAAAAATTTTAAATTTGTGACTATTAACACAAAATACTTTTATAAAATAAAATATTATTAATAAAAATATTTGATTAGGATATGTAATTCTTTCGTTTTAATTATGTTAATCTATTTCAATTAGTTTGTTTATCTTACAGATGGCTCCAAAAAGTGATTCAAAACCAGGTAGAAAAAAGAAAATTACTCAAATGGAAGATGAAGATGATGAGGATTACAGAAAACGTAGAGACAAAAATAACCAGGCAAGAATTTATTTTGAAATTCAATGTGTCATTCAAATTTCAAACACAATGTCAAGTTCTGAAATGATTATGATTAAAAACATTACAAATTATAATAAAGAACATTTTTGTTAAAGAAATAACCAAGCCAAAATATTAATGATAAATATTCATATTGCAGGCAGTAAAGAAATCTAGAGTTAAAAGCAAATTACGAACACAACAAACACTAGAACGTGTAAATCAATTAAAATCAGAAAATGAACTCCTAGAAGAAAAAATTCGAATGCTATCGAAAGAATTAACATTTTTAAAAGATTTATTTTTAGCTCATGCTGCTGGTAAGTTTTTTATTATGATTTTACTTACATTAAATTAATAACATTAGATTAATTTATAACACAAATGTTTCTGCTGTTGTTTAATTAAATAATGTGTAGCATTATATATTTATATTTTTCATTTTCAGGTAATTCACAAACTCCCCTATCGGTACAAAATTTAGATTTAAATGCTTTACTTGCTGACAATGACAACACGAAAGTGAAAGATGAGACAAAAAATAATTTATAAATCAATGCAACGAGTTAAAAATGCCATTTTAATTAATTTGCAATTGAAATATTCATATGAAACAATTAAGTACAAAAAGTATCTTTTTATGAAAAAATAGTTTAAATAGCTAGTTAATATACAAACGTTATAAAATTTTAAATATATTTAAGATGTTTTTATTGAAGAGGTTCCTTGGTATTGTAAAAATCTCAAATTGTCTAAAGACACATTATGAAAAATATTTAAATGTATTCAATTTTAAAAAAATACTTCTATTTGCAAGTTATATTATAAATTGCTAATTAAAATTAACATACCAATTATGTAAGTCAATTAAAAAAAACATTCACTTTGCTCAAGGTAGAAGAAAATGTTTTTAATATTTAGACATTTTCTATATTAAAATTTCTAAGGAATCTCTTTAAATATATAGATTTTTTAATTAAAATTATAGATTTGTTTTTAGAACAGACTAGATAAAATTGTTTAAAAGGAATTAATCCTTTAGAAATATAAATCAGTATTTTTATGAATAACAATTGTTGTCGATTATTGCTGTTAATTACTTGTGCGTGTAAATGACAAATGATGCGAATGAAGAAGACTTTAATGTTTTAAAAATATTTGTATGCTAATTCCAGTTGAAAATGTGTATCTAAATTGCAACGAAGTTAATTTATGGTTTGATACAAACATTTTATATGAATTAATTAATGACGTATGTAAAACATAATTATGTAAGTATACATTACATTGTGATGTATTTGATTTATTAATTCATTGAGCTGTATTATAACAATGATTTTCAACTTATTGATTGATAATCTATTATCAATAAATTATTATTTAAAAGTGTATTTTAAACATCAAGATAAATAATAATGGTTACAAGATAAACTCAATGGAATAATATTTTATTTATACGTTTTATCAGTTTAAAAAATCATTTAAACTACTGTATATTTTAAAATTAATGAAATTGAAATAATAAGCACATTGTTATGTTTATTTTTATAAAATTAAATGAAATTAATATAAAAGCTGTAATATTGTAATTGTTCAATATTGCAATTCATATTTAAATAAAATTATATACATTATTTAATAAACATAAATGTAGCAAGTGTTGAGAGAAACTATCAAAATGAATTTTGTGTAATTAGACTAATTTAATATCATTGAGAAAGATGATACATTAATTAAATAATAAATAATTCATGATTGCAATTATATATGAAGATTAACAATTATAATTTCATATTAAAGAAATATCATTCTACGAAATTGAATAATAATTTTATAAATTTTATAATGTGTATATAAGACAGATAATGTTATTAATATATATTAGTATCAGTCATTTCTCAATGTAAAATTTAAATTTATTTAATAATTTAATTTTTGTTTAATTCTGATATTTAATTTACAAATATTGTGTTTTTTCTTCAAATAATTTTCTATTTAATAAGTGAATTATTTGACAAGTCCTGCATTTGCAATGTGTTGATTGTATTTGTTATTTATGTCTATATATATGTACTAAAATGTGATTATTGTATAAATGATAAATAAATGTTTTTGTATAAATAATATGCTATGATTATTCGATTATCAACATAAATACAGTTTAAACACAAAATATTTTATTTTTAAACATATAATTTTTTAATTAGGAATATATGTCTTCCCTAATGACTTTCTTTGTATAAAAAATGTTATAATATTTTAATAAATTAATCATTCATTTTATATATGTAAATATATTTAATAAAGTTGTATATTATATTTCGCTCATGCTCCTTTTCTATAAATTTTCATTTAAAAAAAAAATTTAAGAAAAATTATATGAAACATACACACGTGTGTATATTTTTTGTAATAATATTTACAATTTGCTTTATTATACACAATAAAATATATTGAAAGTATTTATTTCATTTCATATATAGTTTATTATATTTTTTAAATACAAATATTTACTTAAATATAATTGAATTTAAAAATCTTAAACAATTCAACTTTTTTTACTATAATAATTTGTACACGCAAGTAAATTTGTAGAAGAGGAATTATTGACTCCTTTGAAAATATTTTTTACGAAATTATTTCATACTCATATTTTGAAAATTGACAATATTACTATTTAAATTGAAAACTCAGTATAAAATTTATTATACTGTCTGTCGACAAATCGTGAAATGTTACTTAAACCAGGATTTAATAACAAATAAATATATAATAAATTTATTTAACTCTTGCCTACATATAGGTTGTTTTAAATTTTTAATTCAATTTATGTTATATTATTTATTGCATTTTTTAGTAATTATTGTAATTAGAAATTAGATTTGATCTTATTTTTAAGATATATCATATTATTTTTCATTATGGAAAGAACAAGTAAACTATTTTGATATATTATAACTGAATTATCGTAAGCTAATTTTTAATATCAGAATCGTAAATATTACTATATTACTTATACCAATTATAAGAAAGCACTATTTTTAAAAAAACATGATTTCAAAGTCAAATTAAATATTATCAGACTCAGAAGCGTATATGTATAGAAACATTTTGTAAGTTGGAATTTTGTATAATACAGGTCGTAAAGTTATTCTTATGTATTATGTTTGTTATGAATTAATGAAATTAATTCTAATCATATATTTATAAATCATCACAAGTAGATATTTGTAATGACATTTCATAGTATATTCCAACAGTTATCGTTGCAATTACATTATTATGAAAATGTCACATAAACATATATGTTATGTTAAAAAGTTGATACGAGAGAATTTTATAATATAATTATTGAATGAAATTGTACGAACGAAATGATAATGAATAATTGAATAAGAACTTGATTTATATGTTTGAAAACGATTGAATATAATAGATTGCTGGTTAGAAATTGACAACAAAAATCAATATAACAGCTTATACATATATACCGTTGATTATTTCTAAATTCTCACCAAGAATTGACCAAAAATTAAATTTTCAATTAAATAAATAAATATATATATATTATTATTATTTAATGTGTATATATTGACAATGTATGTTAATTTTTAAATCCAAATATAAATACATTTTTCCGTATATATTCAATTTTACATGTATATATACTTTTAAGATAATATTATATCTATCTATCTACAGTATGAAATTTTAGGTTCTATACCAAATCGATAAATAAGGATGTCAATTTTCTAAAACGAAGAATATCTATTCTATGAGATTCACGTGACTTAGACTTTGCAGTATTTTAGGTTTTATTTGACACAATCAATATTTTATATAATAAACATATTTTATAAATTAATTATTTACATTAGACAAACAATCAATCAAAATAAATTTTATGGTTATACCGTTTTAATTTTACTTAACCAAAGTATTGAAAAGTGAATTTATTTAATTTCTAATTTTCAACTGTATATATCGAATAGTAAAAAAAATTAAAGTAAAAAATGTGCCCGTTGAAATGTTGATGGCATTTTCAAAGTTGATAGAACAAATCTTATTGTTTAAAATATTTATATTATTTTAACGTTTACACAATGTTACATATTATATATGAATAATGTATTATTTTGTTTTAAAATCATTTAATATTGTAATAACTCAATCAGAATCTATTTATGAGAGGATTATCTAACATTGTGATAAATATTCTTTTCCGAGACATAGTGTTTCAAAAAGATTAACAATTTTAAATAATGTAGAATTCGATTATATTGAATTGTCAATATACGTGGCAATATAGAATAGACTTTCAAGATATTATAAGTATGAGATTAGTTGTGCTCTCACGCATCGTTATAAGTGTTCACTCCAGTTGATTTGAATGCTGCGAAATATGGCAACAGGGTAAAGGTAAATTAAAAAAATATCGCTTCGTACCCGTAATAAAGTTTTAAATAGCACACTTAAATCTTCGACGTTATGAAGCGGTGGTTTTGAATATCTTCCCAACCAAATATATATTTTATATACATATTTTACTAGGGCTTTGGGACTCTCGTAAATTAGTTTCACTGAATTTTTAAATGGGGGCGGTGGGAAGTCACCAAATTTAAATATTAGATTTTATGATTCTTTCGTTATAGATTTTATGATAAATATTTTTATTGATTTCAAAACAAACTTTATTTTGAAAAAATTAATTAATTATATCCTTTGCTTTGTCTTGTTCTTAAAAAATATTCATGCACAGGATCACAAATCCGTTTTTGTGAAATCATGTCTTTGTAAATATCAAAGTTCAGTATATTTAGAAGATCATACAGTCATTTAAATTAGTTCATACACTGAGAAAAATTAAACGTAGAAAATTGCTGTTTATAATACTAATTTGGAGACATTAAAGTAAAAACCCAAAAATTACTGTGTTTCCTTGTAAAAATACAGTTTTTCATACAAAATTTTCCTTCTATTTTTTATTATAATGCTATTATAAACAGTAATTTTTAGGATTTTGTTTTAATGTCGCCAAATTAGTGTTATAAACAGCACTTTTCTAAGTTTAATTTTTCTGAGTGTATAATTTAACGTGCTAAGGTATCTCAAGACCAATCACAGTAAGATGTTCAAATTACTAATCACGCTAAATTGCTAATAATGTTGAAACTTATAAATTCCATAATAATATAATTTATAAATTCCAAATTTCTACTGTTTAATACGAAACGAATACGCAATGAACAAATTTTAGCGTAAAATTTGTTACATTTTATACCGGTTGCACGATAAATTTGTATTTATAACATATATTATTATATACATATTTAACAGTAATTATAAAATATCACTTAATATATTATATTTATATATATACATTATAAAATAAATTATGCAATTACTATATGTTTTTAATCAATGCATAACGGAAAGATGTCTCATTTAATAATGTTAATTTATCAAATTTAACCATTTTAGTTCTTAAGATGCATACGTACGTGATATTATATTTTGTTGTCTGGAATTTAAAAACATATTATACTTCTAACTTTGTACTTTATCTCTTGTAAAAATTTATGGTCGGGTCTATTAACCAACGTATCAGACAACGGCCGTAAATGCAACTTTTGTTTTTGAACTTGCTTGCAATTCAGTACAAATAAATCGAAACAATAAAAACTTTTTGTATTTTGATTTTATTAAACTTATTTAAATTGTTTATAAAAGATATTCATTTTTATAAGTAATAATCATCAATAATCAATAATTTTGTAAAAACAGTATAAACAATTTGTGAAATTGTAAAAGAAACAGTATTTTGCGATTTGGAACATTAATATTTTATTATTAATTTAAAATCTGTATATATATATTTATATAAACGTGACAACTGGTCGTTTTGAGGTGCTACCCATTCGGGGCTCCATAACTACGAGTGTGCAAAATTATTTTGGCGGAGCACATCGGGCGGCCTCGGCCACTCCTCCTTAAAAATTTAACCAAACCCAAAATACGAGGTCCCAGGGGGCCTCAGTACAGTAGTTTTCGGGTACAACCCAGAAACGACCATTACATTGACAAATCACCAGTTGGTCTCGAGGAGCCTCTTCGAAACGCCAACATTATTTATACATTGGTCGTTTTGGGCTCTTTTCCACTATTTTACAATGTTGCCATATTTATTTATCTTCATAACGACCACTTGAAATTTGTATGTATAGAAATTTATGTATGAGCACCCCCCCCCCCTCCTTTGTATAATGTATTTAACAATATAGAAGACAAGGAATATTCAAAATCCGAAAAAAGTATTTACATTTTTATTATTATATTATATAATATAATAAATATCGCTAATGAATACAACCACAAATTACTATTTTTAGGATAGTAATTTCTTTTAATACACATTTGCATTTGTTTTTATACAATATTATATATTAGTATTTATATTAAACGACTATCTATTTAATAATAACACGTGTTCGAAAAATAAAGCATTTTTGGAGTATTTTTAAACAAAATATATAATAAATAATAAATATGCTGAAATTATACTATTAACATTAAGTGACTGAATTTTTGTTTTGTCCGTAAGTTACTGTTTTTATAATAATATTCACTGAACTTTTAGTCATTTTTAATGGAACATTTTTCTGCGTGTTAAAAAATTAAATTCGAAAAAAAAGGATTATATAATATTATTTAAATGTATTTCATACAAAATTAGTATATAAAGTTAATTTCATTAAATATAGTTTCATTTAATTTAAAAATCAATTTTAAATTATACACCGAGAGAAATTTGATAATAAAAATTAGCACGAAATATGTTAATTCATCATTACGACTGACAAATGATTACATTATAAAAAAACATTATAAACATTATAAAAATTATCATTTATAAGTCGTAATATTATTCATTCCAATTTTTACTAAAAATTTGTCTCAGTGTATTAATATATATATGTATATATATATATATATATATATATATATATATTATTTGTATAAAACTTTTTTCTTCTTTTTGTTATTCGTTAAGATTTATTCGTTTATGAAAATTAGTAACCTGATTTATCTAATAAATTATAAATATTATTTGTGACTACTATATTGATATTAGAATAAATTGAATTAAATTATTTTTAAAGCCGCATTGTTTTGACATTTACACGTTGATGCTCAAAAAAACTTTCAACGGTCGACCGATCAAGTAGTAATTGTATATAAGATTAAACTATTCAGAAATCAAGGAGAGCTGAAGACCAAACTTTTGACTTCTTAAGGTTGTTTGATTATCCTGAGGTGATGGAATAAAGATGAATATATTAGTAAATATATTTTTGTACTTCTTCTTAACAATTTTATTATATTAATATCATTGTATAAAAAAATTACGAAATAAAACGTCAGTTGCCATATATATCTAATTTCCAACGTAGTTAAGCTGGCAGTGTCCATACACTGAGAGAAATAAATGACGAAAAATTACTATTTATATCATTAATTTGGAACCATGAGAGAAAAAGCATAATATTTACTGTTTTTAAAAGAAAAAAGTAAGTTTTTTAAGTAAAAAAATACTACTTTATCATAATATATTACTTTTAAAAATAGTAAATATTATGCTTTTTCTCTTATGGTTCCAAATTAATGATATAAATAGTAATTTTTCGTCATTTATTTCTCTCAGTGTAGCATTGAATGATTAACAAATGCAATATAAATTAAATCAATAAGAAATAAAGAAAACAAAGTCATAAGATAAATATAATTGGCTTAAAGTTTCAAGTTTTCACACTAATAGATTTGGAATTTTGCAAATATTTAATATTTCACATTTTGAATGCTTCATATTGGTTTATAATAAATACACATAGGACCGTTGAAATATTGTTTGCATTTGAAAACAACATTTTTTACGTACCTTTAATATAAATTTGCAACAAATATACTTTCCTTTTTGCATTTTATTCCATTTTTGCGAACTCTTGTCGTCGCTCAAGCATTCACGCGGTCGAGATTAGCATTCTTGTATGTCTTACACAACAGTCATATTCAACTTTGAACCCTCTCTTCCTTTGTACTTTAACCCAACATGCACACAGACTCATATCAATTCACACATACGTGAGCTCACAAACGACACAAACTGAAGATGCTAAAAGACAGAATGAATTTTCTTCCGAAAACCTTCATTTTCTTTCGCTTGAACACCTGTTTCTTGATTCTTGTAACACCTTTCAATTTTAAATTAAATAAGTACGAACGACTTTTATGGACGTTGTTACAGAATTTTTATCGAATATCTATCGTTTTTTTATCCGCGAATGTATGCGAAATCGAAATTATATGTGTAACTTGTTGAAAAGTTTTAAAACTATTTTTGGTATACAGCTTTTATTCATAATGCACATGAATATGAATACAAAAATAAAATAAAAAAAAGAATTTAGAGATTTGGTTTTAATAAAAGTAATTCTTTTTTTATTTTATATTTCAAAATACATCACACGAAGCGATGAGCATCAATATTTCCATATATTCAAAAATATAATTTTAATATGTAATATTGTACTATTTTTAAGGATATTTGACGTAATTTAAATTTCTTTTAACTTAATGACTATGCAATTTTTGGTAATTAATATTGTAAATTAAATTATATTCATTATGCAAACATTATTCTCATTACTGATATTTCATTTAGAATTTACGTTGTTTATATTAAAATGTATTTGTTATTAAAAACGGCATTTTAATATAAATGATATTATACATAGAACTATAATTTTATTTGCAATACTTTGAATTAAGAAATGTAAAATACTTTTGCTGCTTAAACGTTTTGTAACGAATCGATATTAATTTGTAAATTTCAAGCAATGTTTGTCATACTATTTTGAAATTATTATTTCCATAATTAAATTCCTTTTGAAAACAAAGCAAGTGTAATACATAAGTTATGAACAAAATGTTCACGCTAATTATAAAGAATTTAATAAATATGAAGGCCGATGAAAGGATTTCATATTTTCATGTTTAATGAATTTTTAAATTTTTATAATTCAGCATAATATTAATTGTAATTTGTAATATCCTTTCAGATATAGTTCACCTGTTCATCATGTATATATTGTGCACGATAATTATAATGAATACAAGTAACACAAATTTTAAAAGAATTAAAGACAAAAAGGCACCAAAAGTTCAATGAACATAAAGTTTCGAATTAAATAGCTTTAACATAATTTAGTGTAGAACAACCTGTTGCTGAAAGTTTGTCGGTCAATTTCATTTGAAATGAGATACATTTTCTCGAATAAGTTCTTACGTGCTTTTGGAGAAAAGATAACGAGTTGGAAAGAGAGGCTGAAGCTAAAATGAAATCGTCTTAGCCTGAAATGTCTCCGTAATACGTTTACAGTAACTTAATCTTCTTATTATGATTAATACGACTACAAATTGTCGTATCAATTTGTATAAAAATATTTGTCTGGACCAAAGATAAATTGTGGATTTTATAATTTTATAAGCGAAAAATGGATTCATAAGAAATAAGAATTGAAATTTAATAACCTTGGAAGAGTCAAATATATTAATCCCGTATATAAATAAACAAATATTTGATGCATTAAGTTAATTTAATTAATAATATTATTTAAAATATTCAAATCGTACACTCATATCTGGAATATTGTTTATTAAATTATAACGGTTTCTTTAAATAACATTTGTGTCATATATTGAAGACAACAAATTATATATATTTTTATTATTTCTATATTACACATCCGATTAATAGTACTTTATTACTAAGTATAACATAGCCTATAATTATATTATTTCTAACCTTAATTATTTTAACCTTTTATATATTAGCAATTTTTATTTTATATTTTTATTGTTTAATGTGCGCAGTATAATCCAATAATTGAATTGAAATTATAAAAATACTTAAGTAATACGCATCTTTTTGGCGTATTGAAATTCGTTAAATATAATCTTCTGCTCATAGTTAAAGTGCAGGGAATAATATAATTTGCTACGTACTAAATCTGTATATACTTGTATATACAACTTTACTTTGTTAAAAATTTGTTTCTCTACATTTGCTTATTTTTATCTTGGGTACATGTTTTGTAAAATTGAATATGGGTATCTAATATATATAAATTCCATTACATATACATTATTTTTTATTTAAATTTGTTTATATATTGCTTGTAATAAATTCTGGAACTTTTTTTATATCATTTCATTTTTGATGATCTATATAATAATCTAATGTACCATGTAATAAAATGTTCGTTTTTCTTTCGGTCATAATTACAATATATTACAAACATGTTTCATATGTTTATTTCCACGATATCATTTTTATATTCATCTTAATTTATTTTAAATGTATTTTAATTATTATAACTAAACTAAGTCAATAGTAATTTAACAAAACATTACCAAATGTCAATTGTCTATGTAATTAAATTTAAAAAAAACTTCTTAAATCTTGTATAATAAAAATAGATACTTTAAATTTATAATTAAACGTAAATTATTTAATATTTTTAAATGGTAATAATTATATATTAATAACAAATTTACAATTACGCATGCAATTCGTTATAATGATGTGTTTTATAGCATTTAACGTTATTTATATGATATATAAATTATTCGAAAACGCATTATATATAAAATGATATTGATTATGGAATTAAATATTATTTATATAAACAACTGTTTGAATATAGAATTTATTATTTACAAATGTAACGGCTTCGTGTAACAAGAATAATATAACAAACGCTGGAAAAATATTTAAAATTAATTTATTAATAAATTTACATTAATTACAAAATAAATATTTAATTGCAATGAATATATATTATACATATATAACAATCATTTAACAATATCTTTATCTAGCGCTTTCTATATATATAGTAACATGAATTTGCAGATAAATGAATAATGCAAATTATATTAATTATTAATTCTAGTTAAAGTACGATTCGAGTAATGAATTGCCTATATTAATAATTCATCATTTTAATATAAAACTGTTTTATATATTTACAT
>JABFQC010001083.1:0-21230 GCA_022817085.1 Psilanteris sp. ZL-2020 | reverse complement strand
ATAATAAATAAACCGTATTTCAGCGTTTCATCAAACAGAATGTTTCAAATAAAGAAAAATTTAAAAAAGTGCATAATGTGACAGTAGTTTCTCGGATAATAATTATTACCTTTAAGTCGGATTCTGAAAACAAAGCTCAAGAAGCTCTCAGATGTGCAAAAACAAAATCAGAAACGAAGTAAAATAATAGATTCGGCGAGTGGAATAATTGGACGTACGTAGCTCGGGCTAATTTTTCACGAATTTTATGAGGCGTGGTCGACGCCAAACGCAAAACGTATCAATCGTCGATGTTGATTCAGAACCTGCTGGACCGATATTTACGCGCTTCCGCAAGCAACTTTGCAACACGATGGCCTGATTCCGCGACAAGTTTTGACTCCGACTTTTGAATTCATTCTGTGACTACCCGTACATCAGTAATTTGGATCGTACTGTTATATAAAAATGGCTTTTGTGTTGAGCTTGTCTGTAATGCGGTGCCGAGTTTAGCTGAATTATACGCCAAATGGAAAGCAGTCGACATTCGTCTTTCTGTCGCGATCGTACACGGAGAGAAATTATGTATTAAATTTTGCAAAAACTATGTTATAAATTTAAAATGTGTATAAATATAAATTACCATTTCTTATGAAATAGTATAACGCTGCGTAGCATACGGTACTGTTTTTTATAACAAGTGCTTTAGAATTATGGGGTTTTTTCGAAAAATAATAAAAAAAAAAAGTAGAAGAAAAATAATAATATATTAGGGAATACCAAGAAGGTGCAGGACACAAGAAAAGGGGGTTATTGATATTTATAGGTATTTTCTTATTATAATTATTGTCTTGATATTTTTATTCTCTAAATATATGTCAAAACGTATTTAAAATCAAAAAATATATCACTCATGAAAAACAAGGTATCGTGTTTTAAACAATCTAGATGAAAATGACAAAAATATAGATTTAGAATTCATTAAAGTGGAGCCATAATTGCGATTCATCGAAATTAGATTGTAATTACTTTCATGACTGCCCAGCATTTTGCGTAGAAAAAATTATTTGAATTTGCTTCCAATGAAAAATGCTAACAGTCCGATTTGAAAACAGTACAAAATACACAACTTTTTCTATGCACATGTTACTAAAAAATAAAGGATTATATTGTTTATTTTTTAGTCAAATTATGATAATATTTTAAAACAGCAAAGAAATCGTTAATTAATTAATCAGCAGTTAGTCGTCTATTAATTTATATGGTTATTTATTTTTTGAAGAAATAATGAAAAAAAGAATAAATAAATCATCAAAAATTATCCAGTACAGAATATATATGTATAAATATAAAAAACAAATATTCATTACAGTAATTCTTGTTTACATAATATTCAATTTTAAACACTAGTTTATTTGAATTATTCTTATTATTATATTAATCCAAAATTATTATTAAATAATTATTTTATATTCAAACTGTAATGGAAGGATCAATTCTTATTTTAGATAACAATTAATTTTATTTATATATAATTCAATCAATTCGAATAATCAATGTTTCTTTAATTCACTTGTAATATGTATAATATTACTATACTTATGGTGCAAAAATATATCCATTTATTAATTAAAATTATATTAACAGCATATTAACATGATATGAATGTTTTATAAATACGTCCCTGCAAAATATTACTTTCTATTTATTATTATTATAATAATTAATAATAAATTATTTGTTCATTTCGAATATTTATATATACGTATTTATTTGTTGCGACCTTTTGCAATGAAAAATGTGAAAAAGTCTCAATACAAACGCAGTTAGTATTTTTATATTTCAATCCCATGACAGACGAAATGTCAAATACGAAACATGATACTTCATCTTTCCTTTTCGATTACCTTCATTCATTTTTCAAATTCAGTTTTACTGTTGAATACAAAAAATTAAAAAATCATTTTATTTATATAACTAAAAGAAATATGTAATTGTAATAAATTAATAAAGTTAAATATTCATATGAAATCGTTATTTAGACAAAAATGAGGATATATATACCTACATAATTAATAATCGCTTTTAACATAGATATTTTACATTTTTAATTAAATTATTAAACTCGTTTAATTGTAAGCAAATAATTATAATAATAATAATAATAATAAATGAATTAAGATATTTTCAATTTTGTTGTTTAAAATTGTGTATAATAATATTTAAAATAAATTTCATACAAATTCTTATTTTTATAAAAGTTCTAAAAAATATTATACTGATATATCTACACATATTATACAATTTATTTTCAACATAATATGCAAAAATGCTTTTCATATTCAAAAAGTAACATTTAACGAGGAGGGAGGGGCTATAACAAGAATTTTATGTCAAAATAAAGAATCAATTTTTTTATTATTCCAAATTATTTATATATATGTATTAAAATAATAAAAATAAAATATTTAAAAAAGTAATAATTTCTATATTGATTACAGTTATGTGCTTGAAATTTCAAACGTTGAATTTCAACGAATCATAAAAATAAATTTAATCGACATGTTTCATGACATTTAATTTTATTTTAATAACAATAATTGATGTAAAATAATATTTTTCAAATTATGACTATTGACAAATTTAAATATTCTAATACGTAATAGATCAATAGTTTGAGGGTAAAGTAGTTGGATTCTAAAGTAGGACTCGAGTTCAATTCCTATAGACAATTAGATTAGATGTTTGTAATAATTATTAATAATGTAAATATTCTATGTTAAAATTATTCTTATATTTATCTATATAAAATTTAGTACATTTCAAATATATTATGTATTATATTACATATATTAAATTACATTTTTTTGATATAAAATGTATGTGAAATCAATAATTTTTTCTTACTTAATTTCTTAATTAAATTTTAAAGTCGTTGTTTATTATGATAACTAATAATTATGTAAATATGATAACTAAAAAATAAAAATATGCTATTAAATGAAACATAAACTATAGATTTATAATTGTCTTTTTTAAGAAATAAGATTTATAACTATATTTTCAAATTATTATACATACGCGGCATTTTAAAAAGAATTTATTTAATATAAATATATAGGTATAACTAATATATATGTATACATATATAAGTATGATTTTATGCTACTTCGAGTATAATAATATGATATATATACATATATATAAAAATAATTTAAATGAGGATTTATATATTTAGAATTGTTATAATATATTTAGTCACTTATGTTATATAATACATGTAAAACTTTTTTCATTTAATATTTAAGTATAGAGAATTATTTTCATCATCTCACACATTTTTCATTACTTTAATATATAGAATAAAATTGAACATATTTCTTCGTTAAGTACAATTTTTCTGTTACATTTTTAAATTCATTAAATTTAAAAGACGAAGTATTCGGATTTCCGTAATTCTGTAAGGTAAGAGAAGAATATTAACCATGTATAATAATAATCTGTCACCTTATGAAAAATTTACTTGATCATTATTTTAGAAATATAAATAATGTAGTACTTGATGGTATATGTTTAAAAGACGTATTTTAAACTTGAGTTTAAAATACTGTATTGTAGCTTCAAAGCCTATATTATGTTTTACTTGACTATAATAATTAAACATTTAAAAAAAAGAAAAATATATATATATGTATATATACATATATATTACTAAAAAATTTTCTGTACTTCTACCCCGATTCATACGTATCATAATTTCATCATTTGTATAAAATTTTGTTTATTCTGACGTCGTAAACCAGTAACGATTTTGAATTAACCAACTATATTTATATTCCAATTAAATCGAGTTTGGGAACCAAATTCGATGATCGAAAAAATGAAGCATTATTTACCCGATGCGTGAGATGTCACTGCACTGTAAACAGATAAATTGTTCGTGACGCGTCAAGCATCCTGACAACTTTGCTATTTTAGATATCGAATTTATCATGAACGTTATACGCTGAACTGACAATGTTAAAAGTCAGCATTTAATTTACATTTTAGTGCAAAGCTCACTCCCTTTATTTTCTATATAAAATATTTAACGTCAGCCATTAACTTTAGTGCTCAATCCGCAAATGAAAAGTATAGCAATTAGGGCGCAGATGAAATAAAACATTCTCATTCGTTAATATTTGAATATTAAAAGATTTGAATCGCGCATTTATTCGGATAAAACTGTGTCAATAAAACAATTTCCTTTAATTACGATACGAAGCGTTTGGTTTGCAGCAACAGAATTATCGCTTTAATTCTGCATCTTTTATTTTGTATCATTTGATTCGATCATTAACATAACGGCAATTCATTAAACGAAATCGATATTCTTTGAAATTCGAAATGTCACGGCAAAGCGCCAAGAGTTAATAATTATTGTAATACGATTTTATGAAAGCAAAATTATTTTCTTCTTGGCTCGGCTTTGAACAACCCGAAAAGCGTATCTCTTGGTGTTTTTATATTAACGCGAACAATTTACAATGCATTTCCGTAGATTGCGAGCATCTAGTCGAGCATGAGATTTAAAAAATACGAGCAAGGCGAATCGTTTTACAGTGTATTTACGTGTTAATATTCACAAGGGATTTCGAAAAAGGATTAGCAAAATGAAGTAGATACTTTAAGAGGGTGAATCCATAATGGCGCATAAGGTCAGGCAGCTGTTCTTACTGAAATACGATAATGCAGTCCATTGTTTATATAAAGCGCTGAGGGTGGCCGATCAAATTGAATGCCTCGCGGCTAACATATTTCAGTCGCTATTTCAAAAAGTCGGGCTTACTGATTTATTCGTTCGAATGACTTTACATTAAAGTTGCGTCAATGTTATAAATTAACCAATTTCATTCGGTATTCCTATCTTTGATTGTGTTTTCGTTTGCACGCGCAAATTAAATAATATCATTTTAACGCGTATCGCATAATATGTGGAACCGACGATCTAAAATCTTATTTAATTTTGCACGCGAAAGGTAATTAATTGGCGTTCGATAGATTTAATAAAAACGGATATTCAATAAAGCATTAATAAAGTATCTTAATAATCACGTCCCATTAAAAAAGTTCGTGCATAAAGTTGTGTGTAAAAACAAGTGGTCGCGGCTTAATTTTGAATAAGCATCCGACAAGACACTATATCGGATGAAGTTGAAAGTGACTTTCTGCAATTTATTCGCTACTATTTTTTACGGCCAAGACAATAAATAATGGACATTTTAATATAATTCGTACTCTAATCGGGTATTACAGCAATATATCCGAGGGACCCTAAATGACACTTTCTCCTTAATTCTATTGAAACTCTCGATGCTATATTTCCTATCAGAGAACTGATTCCGGTTGATGGAACACCCCAGCGACACCTAGTTAGGACCCTTTTTGCGTCTGTGTCGAGAATTCTTAATTTATCGAGGCTATTAGGCGCGGGCTTGTTAAGTTTGAAAATCAAATTAACATTTTATCCATAATATTCATCTTAAAAATCTGCTGGGAATAATCAAGCGCCGGTAATATTGAATCAAACAAATTCGACTCGAGCATACACATTTCACCATGATCGATATAATATAATCGAAACGTTCGAAACTCGGTGTTTACCTTACAGAAACGGCGGGCTTTGTATTTACGATCTTAAATGCGCCGTTGCCGCGCGTTAAATAAAAGACTTATTAATGCAATAAGCATTTCAACCTTCTTGACGATAAATATAATTTCAGGGACTATAAATTTTGGTCGAAGTCAGCGCCAACCATACTTTGTGGTTACGCCGACCGAGGGTCCGATGCCACAAGCGACTCTGCAAATTGAATCTTTCAATATTTCAATTTTAAGTTTGTTTTATCAATGCAAACTTTCAATCTAATTTGCGAGCAAAAACGCTCGTCGTATGACGTGAGCTTTTTTCTCTGTACAAAGCCACGCGAGACAACTTATTCTCACATTGGTTTCCCATTGTCGAAAATTCAATAAAAATAGTCGGCACGGAAAGAAAAAAGGAAATGCACTGAATTATTTTCTCTCGTTTCCCGGCGAATATCAAATTCCTCGCATGCATACCTAACCCGAAAACACTTTTCAAGCAGCTCTAAATTTTACATAAATCCAACGACCGACCGCATTTTACAGTGACCGCAACTGCATTTATCAAATCTGTTACAAACACCTTCTACTAATGACTTATACATACGCGCGCCAAAACAGCGCCATAAGTTGCTGCTTGGTCTTCTCGTTTCGACCCGCGTCCTCGTATTTCTTCCTTTTTTCGCGCTCGATACTCGGTCTATGGTTTTAATATCCAACACCATGCAATGACGGAACGGCGTTTTTTATGCTCCGCGTTCTGAGCGAAAAGTCCGTCGCAACTCTCAAATGATTTGCTTCAAGTATCGGGTCAGAAAGTAATCCCATTGAAAAAGGGATCGAGCGACGGCGCTGATGTTCGCGCTGCGGAGTTTACTCCCACGAACGAAAAATGATTAAAAATTGCGAAAAGTTTTTACGCGACCCAATATATTTATCAAAGCTACAACTTTCCCATTTGGCGTCGAGCAATCGATGAACTCGTCTCGTATTCTCCGAGGAGTCGAGCCTTCTAAGGACACACGTCAGTCACGTACGTGCAAGTCGACGTGGATGCGCTGCTTTTTGGAACACATTTTCGTAAATGAAATCACGATGGATATGGAAATGCGAGATGTAAAAGCGAGAGAGAAAGCCCGCACGAAATATCGCAAATTCAAATAGTTGTTGCCTTTACGGCGAAAAAATTGAATTTTTTCCGCAATGCCAAAGCGTTCCGTCAAATCGCTAATTCGATTACGGTCAGAACGAAAGGATACAGCGCGCCAAATTCCAGTATTATGCCGATTAATTTGCATTTTTAATATTATGCGTTATACTTACAGCGTAATATAAATAATATTCATGTATGCAAAATACGCGATGGCAAACTTATTTCATTTCAGATTGTTTCCCTTTTTTCCTTTTTTCTCTTTTTCCTGGTATATAGATTTTCTAATAAAAATTCATATTTTCAGCGAGTAAAACAACTTAAGAAATCAGGATGACTAAATTTAAGTTTGTTACACGACTATGAAACGTTTATTGTTATCTGTATGGTAAATTCATTGATTTAAATATCAAAAATCTGGTTAAATACCGCATTAATTTATTGCGATTAAATATTAAAACAAATTAGAAACGTTTACAATCATTTTAGTAAATACTGATTTTGGTATTTAATTAAGTTTAACAATTATTTTTCAATTCATGTTATCAATAAGAAAATGTGTAATTTCACAAGAAACCGAATATTTCCCGTGACATGCATTTTAATTGTATTCTCATAGCATAATTGTTTTCTATAAAGTTGAAAAGTTACGGCAAAGGAGTAACAGTTGTAATATTAAATAGTTCAACAAGGGCTGCTCGTTCAGATAAATATGTTATTATTAAAAATCAAATATCTCAGTATCGTAATTGGATATGACTGAATTTTCTATACTATATGTTTAGAGTTATATTATTTTAAATGAATTGCTTTTTGGATAATTAATAATCCTTCAAAAATATATTTATCACAGTGTAAGCTTGACATTTTTTGTAATCAACTTACATAAAGAAAATATTTATTTTGTGAAGAGTACATATTGTAAATTCACTGCTTGTAAACTGAAAAACTCTTTTTACGATTTCAGTTGAACAATTGATTATAAATCGAATTTGATTGCCGTGTTTGTTATTATTATTCTCACTAAAAATTGACGATATATTTAAAAAAAGCCGTTAATATAATTAAAACGAAGTTAAATGAAGTTACTTAAATGTCAATTCATGAAATCCAAAATCATTTGAAAATTCCTTACGCATAATTAAATTCTAACCATTTTCTGGAGTGAATTTTTTGTATCCATTGATTACTTTACAATAGATATATATCTATATAATACATAATATTAAAATCCGATATTAAGGTAAAAATTGTTATCTTAAAATCAACAAGTTTCAGAGTTTCATTCTTAATTTGCGCGATAGATTTTCATGACACACATTTCGCAACAATCTAGAGTTTTAAATCAGTTTAGAGACGAAATTCAAATATGCTAAAATATTGATATTACAATTGATTGAAACGAGGCAGAAGACCTGTTAAAGAAACTTAAACTGTTATATTATCATTCTTTTACGTGCGAGATTTTATTATATCCTAGTTGCACAGAAATTATTACAATATAGTCATGTATATATAGAATTCATCCGCAGTCATTATGACGTATGACAGAGCTGTAAGTTAATAATGAGATAAAGTGAAACACCAACGGGAAGATTTTCGCAAATGAAGAATGAAATCGTAAATACAAATATGAGTATAATCTGATTGAATATATAGGCAATTGGAGCGATAACGAGGCAAAGCAATCACATTGTTTTGCTATTTAAACGTACTGTGCCGCAGCAAACAGTTTATACTGTAATGGTTTTCAGTTACTTAAAGAACTCCCCGAGGAAATGAGAAGTAAACGAAATTCAGACACGTTTAAAAGACATCTAAGATAATATATATTATACGCAAAAAAAATCTTCCAATACAAAAAACTACATTATTTCTTGTTTCGCTTTATACATTTTAAACAACGGTACTTCTTTTCTTCTAATGGCATTACAAATGAAATTATCAACTCTCTTTTATACGAATTTATACTAACACACAGTTTCAGTCTATTGAACGTTGTTAATACTCTAAAACATGTTATTATTATTATTATTACACCGTTCATTGATTACACAAAATAAGAAGAAATGTAACAACGATATAATTGCAATGATCTAAAAATCCAAAATGTTGATTTCCGTCGAAAATGAAAACCCTTCGGTTAGCAATAGCCAACGAATTTATCTCTACGATTCTATTCACCAACAACCCCTGCGACGTTTCATAGCGTCTTCATTCTGCCAAGTTTTCATATTGAATAAAGTACTGTGATACTTTAATAACGGGAGATTATCTCGCATAAGATAAGCGACTGTTTAATTGATGAGCTGAATAGTGGCTAATTGATCCGAGGTCATTAATCTGCGATCCGTCAAAACCAGTCCGCGGATTTGCAAAGAGTCGTAAATCCCCCCGCATTCTATTAGCGTCTAACCACCTTCATCCACTCGGCTTAACATCTTCATTTTGGCGCGTTGGAATATCAGATAGACGAAACGTCGACCCGGAAAAGACCATAGGTAATTGGGCAGGTATCGATCGCGGATGCTGGAGTTGCCCGAAAACAACCTTGCACCTGTCCGGGGCCTTTCTCAGAGAGTGAATAACAGCTTCCCCAATGTCGAGTTACTACACTTTCGATAGTTTCATGGTACTTGGTGGTAATGGTTTCTTCGTAGGTTGGATTGATAGTTTGCTGACTTCTTTGGAAACAAAGTTTCGACTCGCCCGTAATGCTTCTAACCTGCTTCCGAGGTGACTGACCATTCGTACTGGCAGGGGTCTGAATTGTATGTGCTTTTTCACCGTACCAAAGCAATTTCGTTTTTCCTTGGGATGCAAATCACTTGTGTTCAAGGTAACTACGGTTTACGCTACTATAATGTTCCATACTGTTAACTCGGTTTAAACCACTCAATGAAAATGTTTTATCAGTTTGAAAAGTATTTCACGGCTAAGAATATAGCATTGGTGAATAAATGTATTTGGAAAGTTATTTCAATAAGAATGGCAGATGTTTGGGCACGCTAAAAATACAACTGCTGCGGCAATTATTTAATCCGTATAGGTCAGGTTCTTATCGCACGTACACCGATTGTATGAATATAGCCAAAAACTTTGTACCTGATCATATCGTAATTACCCTACTTCTGCATTACCGTGCAGGAATTAAACTCGAATCTGCGCGGTCGAATGGGTGTGTATGGATTAATTAATCGCGATATAATTAATTTGAATTTGTTGTCAATGCCCTCGCAATAACTAACGATTATCCGGGGACACTCAACTATTAAGATTTAATTTAGATTCGTCGAAGAACAATCCCAGCGATTTTAAAATCCCCCCAGAATCCCTCGCTCATTTCCCAAGTCCCCGTTGAAATATCCAACAAATACGCAATTCACCGGAACTCTACATAACACACCCAACGGCCATCCTTATAATATCGCAAGTACTCGATGCAAAGACCCATAAGTACAGGAACCTTAGCACCTGCATAAAGCACGCCCAATTACAGCCACCCTGAACGGACCGAGCCAACCTCGACGCCCGGTTTTTATACCTTCGAAGGACTTTAAAAACTTAGTTAATCCTCGAACGTATATTTGGTTATAAAAAAAAGGTCTTAACCATCGTGACATCCGAAACTCTCCGACTAATTTCGTAACACTCAGTGGCAACACCCTCGTCTCAAGTCTTGCGGAAACAAGTTCGCACCTGTTCGAAACCTGTTTGTAATGTAGCTAACAACCTCGGCGACATCAAGTTCCTACCCTGTAGGTAGTTTCTCGACACTCAACGATAATGTCCTCTTCGCAGGACGGAGTCTATGACACGTCGTCCTGTCTCTCTTTCTCTCTTTCCGTCGCTCAACTCCGAGAGTTAGTCAGTCGTCGGAATCATGCACACCCACACAACGCCGCAGTCGTACAATTTGCATGATGAGGCAGTAAAGCCGGATTGTTCGTCGGCTCGGTCGGGCGCTTCTCGTTCTTTTCTACTCGGCGCGCTCTCTGTCTTTCCCTTTATGCGGCGAAAATTCTATCGCTGCCTATATGCCTCGTCTTCGTGTGCACACACGCACCAACACATCTGCCGCAAGACATCGGGAATGGCAATCGGGTGGCACCCCAGTGGTGACCCCCAAAATGCCGCGTGCATAACTTTGTGCTCTCTTGGCTCTTCGCGTCGGGGTATTGATCGGGGTTCGTCGCGTCAAGAGGACCACATGGCGACGCTCGTGCAACCTCGGCCGAGTTCGCCGGTCCTCGAACCCGCACCAGACCACCCCCGTTGCCCTCAACATGGCGACCATTCCGAACGTCACGTGGCTCCAGCCCGTTGCAGCCCCGACCGCTTTAAGGGACGATGCAGCCACGATTCTCTCTCTTCCATCCGTTCTCCCGTCTCTGCGCTTATCTATATCTATGTGTATAAATATATATATATATATATATATATATATATATGCATGTTTATATACAGGGTGTAGGAACCATTTGCAACCACCAATGTAGACAAACATTCCACGCGAAATAGTCGAATCAGCCTTATAACTCCGGCATTTGAATTTTATTTTTTAGTCTCCTCGTGGCCCAATGAAAATCGCCAATTGCAATTCTTTTGACAATAGCTCAGTGAAAGCGCGAACTAATCAGTCAATTGATCAAAGTTGAAGCTTTAAGTAATTATATGATTGTTATATAAACTTAACTTTTCACCCGATTAAATTAAATTCGCTCAATTATTGGAAATCAAGGGTAAAATAATATCAAACGACACTTAAGCGATACTTTTAATGTGATAAATGATTCAAATGTTTTGTTCGGAAGTTTTAATACGTTTGTTTCAAATGTCATCCAATTCATGTTGAACGGTTCTATATTAAAAATGTATTGAAATTGTAAAATTTCGCTAAGCGTATATGTATGTAGTCATTTATTTAATAGTTAGTTATTATGATAAATCTACGTTTTTGTTCGTTTATAACTTTTTTATTTTCCTATTTACAAGATTGTTTAATGCACAACGGTATATCGTTAAACAAGGATGATCTGGAATGATTATTGTTATCTGGCATGCACATCGAATCGCCACAATCATGATTTCTATTTATAAGTTAAGCATGTAAATTTAACAAATCGTTGTATGTATATATTGGCTCGTCAAAACAAATATCATTATCAATATAGATTGTGAATATGCACTATCATTAATACTATACTTATATTATAACGAGCAGATTAGCAATCTACATAGTTTTGTCAAATATTCATTTACATTTATAAGTAATCAATTTCAAGTTAATTATAAACAAAGTAATAACAGTTTAAAATGGAATATAAATGTTTTTATATTATTGGATAATACGGTAAGTATTTAAATAAATACCAATATTAACAACTCGAATTACGATAAACCATTTTATTCAAAAACTCTTATATAATAATTTATGTGAAATTTATGTTATTTAATGATAGTAATAATAATCACCAATAATTAATACATTTCATTTATTTTTAATATTTTATAAAAATACATGCTTTGAATTTGTTGATAACTTTTTTGGCTGACGTTTAAAATAAATTAGGATTAAATTGTCATAAATCACAAATTAATGAATCTCTTGTTAAACACTAAAATTTAACTATACTAATTTTAAAATATGCATACCTTCTGTAAATATAGTTGTAATAATATAATAATCTTGCAGTTTACGTTCAAAATCTTTAGCCGATAAAATTTCAACTTCATAATCTCTAATTGTCTTAATACTCGAAACACTAAATCATACTAATAATGACTTTTTTATTATAATGTGTCTTAAAATTCTCATTAAGCACTAAGATTGTGATCTTACTTACAAAGTTACATATTATGTACAAGTACATTATTATACTATCGGAGTAAGAAGTTAAACATTTAATAACCAAGACTTAATTTATAATAATAAGAAACAGTAGATTATCACCGAAATAGATCTGCTTTGTCAACTGTATTTCATACGTGTGAACTTTGGTATGAACTATACGAAATATTTTAATCGTGATATTCGAAACGCTGTTCGATAAAGTATTCACTCGTACCAACATAGTCATGTTATATAATATTTTTTGTTACGCGTTTTAGAATAGATCGAATTAATAATAATTCTCAATTTTACAGTTACCATATATTATGAATTTCGCAAATAATATATTTTATCGTATATTTTATTTAATATCGATTTTTTATTATACAGTGAATTAAAAAATAAAATACATTTTCTATGGATGTATTTAGTTATATTATTGCGAGATAATATATTGTATTTCTTAGAAATTATTATTAAGATGATCGTTACATCTTCAAATGATGATTTATATATTTATTCTAAAATTTGCAAATCTGGTTCTATTTCTAACGTTTTAGTATGTTTATAATTGCATTTTTAACCTTTTCAACATTTTTCCGTACAGTATTTTCCTGATATAATGATATATGATATTATCAAAACGATAATAGAGAAATTACAGTTATAACATTACATCCACAAAGTAATGTGTAACGTTAATAAGTTTCTACGATATTGAATTACTATAATATTTATCAGGACAGTTGGCCATAGATTTTTGAATAATCAATATCTTTCAAATCATTTAGAAAAGTAACATTTCGGATAAAGGATAATATTAAAATTCAGGAAATACCCTGATTAAAAACGATAATGTGTTGGAATATAAATATTTCTGTTATATTATAAGAATGTATAAGTATATAATGGTTCATTCTCCTCAACATTACATATAAATGTGTGTGTGCGTGTACTTGAAGTTTACATTTTTATTATAAATACAGTGAAAGTTTTCGACCGCAATCGATATATTATATCAATAATCCTTATATTTTTACCATTTTCAATACTTCGTATATTTTCATAATAAAAACCGCAATCAGTCTTACCAGATAATATGCCAAAGAAATGAGTATTTTTCAAAAGACGTAATAGAGAAAACAGAACAGTAAACATGTAACATTTTGTAAAATTGTCAACCGAATAAGTAATTGAGAAAAATTATTATAACGCCTTTAAACATAATATATAAATAATACCTGAAACAATTATCCATTTTCATGCCGTATATCATTATTTTGGATATAATATAAATACAACAAAAATAATTAGCAATTATAAATATAATAGAAATGTGATACTTTCACTTGTATATAAAAAAAGAAAGAATATAATTTTATGTAAATTTAATTTACAAAAATACAAGATGATCAAAAATATTAAAATATCTGCCAGTATCATTGAATCTATTCAATGAAGTAGCTAATGAAGTCTAAATCGAAAATTTATTATTGAAAAACATTATTGTAAAATATGTATTCAAATACCACTGGCATAAGATTTCCATAATTAATAAAATATACAAAATTAAAAATTATATATGTAAATATTTTCTTTTACATTCTTATATATTTTCATCGTATACATTTATGTAAATTGCATTTATCATGTTTTAAGAAATAACAATTTACATGTGCAGCAATTTACATATTATTATAATCGAAGATATAATATAATTTGCGGTATCATTTTAAAACATAATTATTTTGAGTAAAAATGACCAAGCAATATTTCGCTCTACTATTATAAGCAATCAGCTCCCTGCGCGCTTAGTAAAAGCTTTCGAGAATACACATGTGTAACTCGATAGAAGCGATTCTAATGCGCGTATATCTAATGCAGATATTTATGTCGACAGATTGTCACCTGAGACAAAATTTAGTTCATTCGAGTCTTTCAATTAGGTTACACAAGTGGACAAAATGAATTACTGTCTTTGTTTTTGTAAGTTCATGTTCAGGAAATTGAAAATGGTTTCCCGATCAGATTTAGAAACCGACAGAGAAGGATCGTCCACGCAAGTGAGCCGGGCTAATTTACGACACTGAATTAGATACACTCTCGAGAATGAGATCGCGATGAACTTTTCAAGCGATACGAAGTATTTGATTTGAAGTTAAATGAAGTTGCACCAACAATTCAAACAGTTAGCAAGTTGTTTCTTACGTCAAAACTGACCAACTCGAAACTCATTTGCATGCGGACAAACCGGAACAATACGCCGGTCAATTTTCAATCACGGAAGAACGGAAAAGAAAAAGAAATAAATTGCGATGGTTTTTGAACGGGAAGAAAACAGAGTGAAGTTTTGTTGCAAACGAGAAGGTAATTTGCGTGTTTGCCCATCGTCGAAGACACGTTCGTACGAACCTAGATCAACGCGGAGCTGATCTCCCGATATCATCTTTGGTTTTAGAAATTGGCAAGCTAAAAACTAGATTCGTGCAACTTTGATCTAGAATCGATATCAACCGAACTAACGTTATCCCCCAAAATCTCGTCGCTTTGTTTGCCGAACTTTGTGTTAAACTCGAGAAGCTACTTCTATACCGGCCGAATGACACACACACACACACTTTTACATTTTCGACATCGGATCTACTATTTGAAAAACAAAGAAAAACGACTGTCTAATACCATAACTCATATTCGAGAACCAGCAGCCGGAATATCGTCGTAACCTCTCGCGTCCGAGCACCATTCGATTAAATTTCGCGAGTACAGATATCATTTTCTGCATGGTCCATTGAACGTGTTTCATCCGAAGCTGTGAAAAACTTTTTCTCAACTTCCACAAATAGCTAGTGCGATTCGTTTTTAAAGTTTGACACTCTAGTCGAGATTTATTTCAGGAACAGTGGTTTCGTCTCACGAGATCAAATACCCGAGTAAAAATTTATCCATGTGCTACTTGGTATCTGTAATGTTTTCTCACTGGGCTTTCGTACGATTTAAAAATTGCAGATATTAAACATTATTATGTTGAATTATTTTAAATATTTAAAACCGGGATTGTCAATGTTATTTGCAATGAATCATTTAGATTTTACTTATCGTGCACTGCATACAACTGTAGTATATTTATACTTTAATTAATCAATAAAAAAACCATACATTTTTTGGAAAAGTTTTTAATCTTTTTAATTTCTTTCATTATTAATGCATAATTTAATAAACAGTATTATATTACACGAAGAATTAAAATAACAATAATTCTCGAGACTAGAAAATAATTTTCTTTCTTGAAATTTTTTAAGAGAAAAAAATGATGTCTCGATCCGATATAAAAAGGTATTTTATTCCTCGTTCAAATTTTCTTACACTAGATATTTCAAATTAATATAAAATCGAACAAATTCAGTGATTCATAATTTAAACCCTATAATCTCGAAAATAATACATATCTGTTCATTTAATAATTAGTAGACAAAACTTGTAGTTACAACTTTTATAACTAATACAATCTTCTATTATCATTTTATTTTACCAACAAAAACAATATCCATCGATACCGATGTATTAATTATTTATAATACATTATTTGGCATAAAATATCATTATGATTAATTATAATAATAAATTATAAAAAATAAAAAAGAAATAATTTACAAACTCGCCATGAATATATTGACTTTATTTTCACGGATGCAAAAGCTGGCTTGCAACGTTATCATTCTCGATAACCGTTACGAAAATATCCCGGATAAAAATGTTTAAAGCCCGTCGACGTTTTTGTAGGCAACTGAGCATGAATCGGACTGGCAAATCTGTTACTCTAACCGAACACAGGACGGAATTTGCGTCGGTCTCGGTCAACGCGGTCAATCGGTTGCAGCGAATTGAATCAGCCGATACATAACTTGAGCGCAATGTCCGTCGAAGCTAATATACAGCGTGTCTTGTTGCGATATGTGGCTATCCCATAGGGAAGCACCATGCCCGACCAATTACCCCGAAAGCAATTTAATAAAATTCAGCACCATTTTGGATCTCAGGATGCCGGCATATGTCCGTTATACGCGATGCTTATCTACGACCGTTCGGGGTGATGTCTGAATTCGGATGCAAAAACAGACGTAACGGAAAGAAAAGTAACAACGCCGAACGGGTTGCGAAGGACGTTCTCGGCCGCCATTTCTAAAGCTCCGACCCGACGAAAGCCTGAGCGCTGGCTTTTTATTCGAATTGCGAGTCGAGCCTTTTTCGCCCTTTCAAGGATTTTTTGAAAACAAACCTCTTTTTTTTCGGATATTATACTCAGCGAAACCCAATCGCGCAAATGCTCGGAATATATTCGAACGTAAGCTTGTACGTCCGTTTGATTAAACGACGAACGGCCAAGAGGTCGACGCACTGCGAATTGTTTCATTAGTCCAGTTTGCTTTTTGGCCACTTTATTTGCCATCTTTGTTGCGCGCAGAATTTGTGTATGCGTCATGATTGACCGTACAAGTTTAGAAATTCTCGTTCAATTACTTGAATCTACTTAATAGTACGTACGTTCAGGTGAAACGCGTTGCCATGAATTATACGATCGAATGCGGATGCATAGTAAATCGTAAATTAAAACAACGCCTTGAATTGGAAATAGCCTCGAAACAAATGTGCTCCTGTTTTAAAGATTCAGTGAAATATTTGTCCTAATTCAGGATACGTTCTAGTTTAAAAATGACCTGTGCAAGAATGAATGGCAGAGGAACATTTAAGTGTAAGAAAACTTATGCTACGTGTGTTTAAACGGGACGTTAAGAATTTTACGGACTATAGAATATGTGAATTTGCAAGTAAGAATTATTTTATGCGCATGTTCTATGAAAGAGAGAAATTTATACTTTTTCTCTCATATATATTGTATACTGGATGATTCCAACGAATTATATTTAGTTTATTTGTTTTAGGATAATTTAATGCTTACGATAAAAGAGTACCGATCCCTGTTTGGCAAACGTTTTTTTAAACTCTATGAAAATAGAATTTATAAACATAAAAATTTCAATTTGCTTGTTATACAACATTTAAACGTGTAATACAATTAGTTATATATATTATTTCGTATAATAAAATACAATAAATGTAAAATAGCAATAAAAATATTATAGTCTTGTAGGGATATATTGTATATCCTATATTCAGAAGATTTTTTCGAATTTAATAAATTATTATCATTTTAAATTATTACATGAAGAAAAATGTATCGAACAATTTAGTCTACTCTCTAAAAATGAATAATTTAAATTTTACTCATTGTGAGTGAAAATTTACTTTTTTAAAGCCCAAAGTTCTCCACTGGAGAACTATGCAATGACAATAAGTGAAATTTAATTTTTAGAGAGTATATAATATATGAAAAGTATAGGCAAATCTTATATTTCATGAATGAACATTTCATTTTATCAAATTATTGAATTATATATATATATATTATATATATTAATTTAATACAATTCGTTAATAATTTGCATTATATAATATGTTTTTACACTGAAATTCTGAAATATATATTCTCCTATATTATATCATTCACTTCTAAAATATATTTATAATAAATTGTTGAATGTTTTTTCCACATATTAATTGTTTCTACTGAATTACAGAATAAAATAAATTATTTGTAATAAAATACACTAAATAGTATATAAACAGAAATATTTAATTACGTTAAATTAAAAAAAAATAAATAAATAAAAATGTATGTGCGATAAATAAAGACAAATAAATATATATCATACGAATATTTATGATCATTATTTGTTTAATAATATTTTCATAAAGTTATATAAATATTGAGATGTTTATTGTGTATGTATATGAAACATATATACATACTACGTATTAGGTTATGCTAAATACACTACCGCGTGTAAATTAAAAAATGTTACGATTAATTTCGTTTGGTATTATGTTATATATTTTGAAATTAATTAACAAGAATTTTAACATTTTTTATATACGTATATAAAATTATTAAAACTTTCTGTTTCTGTGTATTCAATGTATATATCTCAAGTGCTTTTATTTCCGTAAATCAATTACAACAAAATCGATTGAATTCTGTTTGTTGTTGTAATCATTGCAATTATAAAGAAAAAAAATGATTACAATATCGAAAACATTGTTAAACTTAAAAGTTTATTTATAATTAAAATATATGTGAGAGTTAAATTGCTGATAGAATACGGTATAACAAAATAATTTAATAAACTTTTACAATACAAACTTCAGCTTTTTGTTATTCATGTCATCATGACACTGATATAATTTGATTTTCTTCAAACAAAATTACTAAAAACACTGAGAGTTTGAAGTTTTAATTTTCGCGTTGTAATTTTTGGAATTTTTAATTTTAATACTTAATTAGATACGTGCATTGCGCAACATACAGTTTCTCACGTCCCAAACAGGTGATGGAATGTTTCATTGCGTATAATAAAAGCCGTAGCAATGCGGTCTACGTATATGACATCTTTAGCAAATAATAAAAACACGGTTTTAGTGAATTATAATTTAATTGTTCATACACGCTCAAAATGTTGCCGGCGAAAAATTAATTATCACCCATTACGTTATCCTGTTTACACTGATAAATTGTGCAATTACTATTCTAATTCTAACTTTACGATTCTCCATAATTCTATAAGATTACCAGAACACGTGCTATTGCACATATTAAACACACACTAACACACACATACACACACACATATTTTTTCAACTTATAACATTCATCTTTGTAATCCCTCAGCCCACAATTCTAACATGCTCATCACAAAGCTTTCTCAAAAGAACTATATCCTATCCAAAAGCTAACGTATTGTATTTTCTCAAAGTAATTTTGCAAACCACATTTTCTGCGATAAAAAATTGAGCTTGCAGCGTTCCAAAATTTACCGCCAATATTCGCATATAAATTGCTATGTCCTACATCGATTAAGTTCGTATGAGAGGATCCGGTGACGGTGAATGATAAAATGTCACTCTGCCATTCCACCTAATCTCAAACTGTTTCATGCAAATGCCTCGTAAAGGCTCGTCCATAAAAAGAATGCAGCTCTGTAAAAATCCGTATATACTTTGCTTAATTAAATATTAATTTAGTAGTAACAGCGTCACAACGGTGGGGAACAGTTAATTTATACGACCTTTTCAATGCGAGGAAAAGCGGTTAAAGCGTCATAAAAACAATGTAACATTATTTTTAGATAAATTACAGTCCGCTCAATTAAAGCCTTTTACTTTTATTCATTTTATACTGTCACGCGTATAAGTTAAATAAAGGTTGAGATAAAGACGGAATTTGTGTAATACGCGATACAAACGTTTATGTATTTCCATACACAAAAAGAATACTCTCAAAACTATATCAACGCGTGAAACTCGAACCGTTGGCGAAATTAATTAATACGCCGCGGCTGCTGTATATTATATTATTTAAATGACACATAATCATTTTATTCACCGCGTACGCGAGTGTTTCTTACTGTTTGTAATGTCTTGTTTTGATCATTATGATAATTATTTTTTCAACCCTCATAATTTTATCTTTCTAACAGTGTTTAAGTAATTGTCACGAAAATACGCACGTAGAAAAAAATCGTTGCAAAAAATGACTTGAAAGTTGGGTTTAATTTAATTGAACTTTTGTTTTGTTTTACCGTTACTCCGCGTTGAATTTATAATTTCGACACAAAAACATGCAGTAATTATATACGCTGGTTAATAAAAATCGCACATTTATATAGATCTTTTAATCAACAAATTCGTATATTTGAACGTCGAATATAATTCTGCAATTGATTGCTTACTGAAACTGAATTGACATATATTTGCTTTCAGAACTTGACAAATAGCTAGAACTACCTGAAACTTTTTGTAAAACAAATACAAGCTATAATATTCTATGTAGAAGCTAAACGCTTCGATCTAATTTAATTTGATCCATTATAAAGTGGTCCAAAAACAGAATAACGTAATTAATAATAAGTATCGGGCAAATATTTATTCACGATTTTAGACTAATAATAACTTCTATAACAGATTACACCATAGGGACCGTCGCTGGCAAACAGCTGCAGCTTTGGATAGATTTTCAAGTGCACTCATAAGGGTAGTCATCAATTTTCGCGGCTATCTCTATTGTTGACTTTCATAACCGGATCAGAAGATAACCTAATCTAATGCAGTAAAACTTGAAATACAACGAAAACCGCACAATTGCTTTGGACACATTGATATTGCATGCAAATGTTTTGCTTAAAAATTGTGTCTGGCAGAATATACACGACATTCCGCTCAATTCAATATACAACATACCGTCATATCTTTGAATATGAAATATATATATATACATCACCTGTCTTAATATTAAAAGTGTCAAGTTTGATGACTGTCTAATTCCACAAATATAAATATAAACAAATTCATTTTGCCGTAGTTCCTCTTTTTTGTCGTTGTTTTTGTTTCACCCTTTCCCCGGTAAAACTGTCGTTTCGTAATCCAAAATCGAAAATTCATTAATATAATTCCGTTGAAAGAAGTTTTTTGGCCTGACTGAAAATGAAAATTTAATTTGTTTAATCGAAACTTTTTCGCTTAACCGTATGG
>JABFQC010001082.1:0-21238 GCA_022817085.1 Psilanteris sp. ZL-2020 | reverse complement strand
GGACATTTTGAAGTTCCAGGAACCTCCCGGGAACGTAACTAAGGTTACCGTGACGTTCCTGGAACGTATTTTCTTAAATTTTGTGACGTTCCAGTAACGTTCCCCGAACGTAACTGTTCTGTGCGGGGTAGTAATGAAAGTTTATTTTGGAACATGACCAACGTGATCTTAAACAATTAAATAAATTGAACCAAAACTGAAACGAAAACGAAACGAAAGTGGAACGAGAATCGAAACGAATCTGAAACGAGATGAAGCATCGTAATTTCTCTCCAGGTGTCAGTTTTTTTGACCGATTTTGTTGACACTCAAAAATGGTTTGTATTCAATACATGCATAAATAAAAATCTTTACTTTTAAATATATTCCTATATAATTATATTGAGGTTTATATTCACACCCAAAACTTTTGACAACGATACGAAAAAATTGCAGCGGCAATTCAATTCGAGAATAATCCTTAGTTTAATATGTTATAATTTAAAATGTACTTAAAACAAGAAATCTACCATGTCAAACAATCAAAGCAAATTGGTAAACTGTATACAGTGACGACTTGCGCGAGCGAAAAACATAACGTATGCTAGTAAGAGTAGTATGGTCGAAATGACCAAATCCAATTCACATGCGTGTTTTGACTAGTTTTATGATTAAATCCAAACGGTTTATTACGAATACTTGTTCAGAAAATTTTAAAGTAAATTTACATTGATTTCAAATATTTACTTCCAATAAAAAATAATCGACAATAGAAAAATGAATTAAAAATACTAATAAATACGATGATTTGTAACATATGATATATACTTTGGAAATGGATTATTATATCAAAATACAATATTTTGTATTTTATTACCTATTTTACATACCTTTATACATTGTTTATAATTTATTATAAACGTAATATTCAGATATTTTTTTTAATTAAAATTTGATATAATTAAAATGTTAGTTTTAGCAAAATGATAAAGTATATAACTATTTTTAAATTATATAAATCTACCATATTTTGGATAAAAAAATCAAATAATGGATTCATATTTTATTATACACATTAAATTATGATTACTCAACTACCAAATAAGACTAAATAGCACATAGAGTAAAAATTTAAGATAATATTATCATCCATAATCACAAAACTAATAATTATTCATTGCAATCACTTAAACTTTAACAATATCTTTGAATTATTAATTACTTATTTTTTCTATTATTATTTAATATGATTAAAAATTGTATTTTATTACAAGAAATAAAACAACAATACAAAACAGTTATTTAGTATATAACTTAGTATATATACTACTTGCATTTATATTTAGAAATATATACTTTTCAAATGCTTTATTGCAACAAACATATTTTTTATAAACATATTTTTCAGTTAAGATTAACTGCACTTTTCAATTATAACTAATTAAATAAAATAAACATTGACTTAATTCAAAATATTTATTAAACTATACTATACAAAATAAATCATTAAATTCATTAAGATATATAAAATATAAATCACTTACTTTAATTTGTCTCTCAAAATTATTGTTAAAGTGTTAAAATAATAAATAGTATATGTATCACAAAATTTGTTCAAAAAATTTAGTAATTAAATAGATGTAAAATAAATGTAATTTTGCTCTTAATAACAAAATTATAAAAATACAATAATAATACAAATAAGTACATTTTTAATATATTTATAAAATTTTCCAATTCCTAAAACAATTAATTTTTATTGTTATTAATGGATAAAGTTAATTATCCTCCATGCAGTGTAGAAATAAATAAAATTACATCCTTTGGTTGAATGATGTATTTCTCCTGGCCCTACAAAATAATTCTACATAAAAAATAATTCTTATGTTAAATACTATCAAATTAAATTTATTATCATACTTACAAGTAATTCCCAATCAGAATCATTTACTAATACTAGAATTCCTGGACGTCTGAAACATAAGAATAAAAACATCTGATATTATTTTAAACATTTTACATATAATTAAACGTCATTTAGATTCTGTGTTCATTAACTAAGCTAAATTGTATTTACTTTGATATTTCTATCCATCTACCTATTTCTATCCATTTAATCTTACAAAATTATACCTTATTTAATTATTGTTTTTGTGTAATATTTTATCAAATATTGTATTTTATAAAATTGACAGCTTTGTTTATACTTTACTTGTAACCACTTGTATACACTACTCATTTTGTAATTTTTTGAAATGATCTTATCAAAAATATTATTACCATTACCTTGATTACCCAATTATATATGAATTATAAATTTTATACCCTTCAAGGGTTTATGTCTGTAAAATCTTTATTATAAATAAATAACAATGAAATAACATTAAACTGTAACACTTAAGAAGTTTTTACAAAATTAATATAATTAATATAAAAATAAAAATCAATTTATTGTAATTGTTTTGTATTTTTTATATAATACATAAAAAGTTTACTTACACTGTATCATTTTGCATGAATAATTCAGATCTTTCTTTCAAAAGATTATCACGAATCCATAAAATTAATTTTCCCAAGTTCCCTAAAAATAATACAAATATCCTACATTTTTTAAATAAAAACCATAAATTTCGAAATTATCATCAAAAGATAATGTATACTCACATTCTTCATCAGCTGGTAACTTTACATCATGTTTTTTCTTTTTATCAAACAAAAATTCTGCGCCTCCTCTATTAAGACAAAATAATGAATCATTGTAAAATCATAAAACAATTTCTACAGCTCATTTTATATTATCTTTAGTAAATTTCATATTCCTAATAAGATATTAGGACCATAATTTAAGTAAGGTTATATTAAGTATGTGCATTTATAAACAGACTTACCCAAATTCTATAGTAATAGGCAACATTTTTGTTTCTATTAATGACATTAAATTTCAATACTACACGTATCTAAATAAATGTATTTAATAAACAAATCAAAGTTGATTGTTGACTAATAATAAAAAATGCCGGTGTATCGGTTGCTGTTGCAATTGAATTCCCGTTTCCCGTCATTCCCGACAATCACATCCCTCGACTGAACATTTGACGATGTTATCGATATTAGCGCCACTTGTAAAAAGTCAAATTCAAATTATATCTAAATTTACGAATCTTATACTTATTTTATATAGTATTATTATTTAAAAAAATAATTAAATTATAAACGTTTTCAACATTGATTTTATATTCCAATTTTAATTAGACATGAATCAGAACCAGACATGATTGAATCATAACATTACTACTTATTTATATTACTGTATACATAACATTGGCGCATGAATCTTATACGTGTTTCTGCGCATGTCAAATCGCACTAAGTAACCTGATTTTCACGCAATTTCAGCAATAGTGTTTTAACATTTAGAAATAAAAAATAATACCACAGAATATACAGATATTAAAAATGTCTGATAATATTGAAATTTTATCTTTAACAAAGGGGTTTCCGGAAAAGGATACCCAAGAATTTGCGCAAGTGTTGCACGTTTTTCACTTTCGCAAAGGCCTGACTTTTTTTCTTCAACGAATTTGGAACCAACAATTTCTCATTTAGCACCTGCCTGAAAATATGCTCTGAAAATTTTTTCAATGACGTCCCTCGAACTAATTCCTTTTTACAATTTATCATACATAATTACATATTTATTTTGTTACATGAATGCCTTTTATTATCAATTTACAAAAATTTAGATTGAATAAGCAAATTGCACCAATTAGTTGATAGAATTTTAGAAAAGAAAATAGCAAATAGAAAAGAATTTGGTGCATGCGTTTATTAATATTATACATTATTTAGATATACAATTTGTAGTATTTTAATAGTTGAAAATAATCTTGCAAAATAAAAAATCTCTAATAAGTATAAAATCCTTCACACAAATTGTAACATGATCATATCCTTGATTATTTATCAATATTGTCATACAAATGTTTGAAAAATACTTTTAGAGGTTTTTATATTGATATTTACAAAACTTGTAATATGCAGAATTTAAGAAATATATATAGTTGAATTATTTAACTTAAAAACAGATTTCACTCACAAATGTATTAAGTAGAATTTTAATCAGCTAATATTTATTTATATACTATCACACTAAAAAGAATTTAAATTATTTTATTTATATGGCTATTTATATACTAAAGTTTAACTATTTGCACTAAATATTTTATACACTTCTTAAACCACTTATCTTAAGATCAAAAAACTTTTGAGCAATTATGCTTGAGCTTATAAAACCTAGAGCATAAAAAGACCTGCAATTTTGGAGTTGTAACGATTTCTAAACACTGGGTACGAAAATATTGCTTTCTAATAAGAACGTGATAATTAATAAATTAGCATAAGTATTTATTATTTACAGAAATTATATGCTTAATTTGGTAACTTTTTTTCAGATTAAAGAGAAGAAGGAAGAAAAAATTAGATGCTGTCATAAAAAGATATGGATTCTTCTTAGCAATGATGTTTTGTATTTTATTAGCTTCTATTTTCCCTAATTTTGGTGGAGCTAAAGGTGAAAGCATTAGTATGAACACATTTACCGTTTATTATATAAAAGTTCTTCCGAATGTATTACCAATACAATTAATTAATATATATAATAAAAAGTACATCTTTTAAATCAATATTATATATCAGTGTATGCTATATGCATTTATAACTTAATTATATATATTATATACATTATAATATTTTGGTTTACATACATTTCAAATTCCATTAACTTTTTTAGTATATAATTGAATCCGTTTAAATATTAATATTTGAATTGTAAATTGAACAGTATTTCTTCTTATTAAATAACTTTCAAATATTACTCCTCTTATTTCATATTCTCTTAGACACTTTCATGTATAATTCAAATCAGTTTCATACTATTCCGAAATATTAACTGAAATTAGAACTTAAGCTAACATATGTATCATTAATTAACATTTAAATTATTTTTTTCGGTTACGTTGTGTTTGACAAAAATATCTGAAATTAGACTATTCAAATAATTTTAGGATTGATGAATGGAAACTTAGTAATGTGGTATTTTGCAATTCCTCTGACTTATCTGGAAGCTGGCTTATGTTGTACTGTAACTAGTCTTATTTCAGCATTAAACAGAGGATATGTAATATGTTTTACGCTGTTTTTTATGTATATTTTGACACCACTGTCAGCTAGAATTGTCAGCTGTTTATTAACTTATTTCAACATTAACATTTGGCTTCTTAAAGGAATGGAGGTATATTATTTATAATTTTTTATAATAAAACATTGAAAAGAATATGTGATTTGTTTATTATGATACTTTAATATTTTAGGTTTTATATTGTATGCCACCTCCATTTAATACAGGTCTGGTTCTAAGTCGAATAGTTAAAGGAGATTTTCCAACAAGTATCGTTACAACGTTAATATGCCATTTTAGTGGACTTTTATTATCTCCTGTCGTATTACATATAATGGTAAATTACTAAAATTTAAAAATATACATATAGCAGAATAACTAATGTAAATAATAATATTTAAGATAAGAACAACTTGCATGTTAGAATATTAGTAAGTAATTATTTTTTAGATATAATAATTTAATGCATTATTATTAAATGAAAATACAAATTTAATATTAAAAATTAAATATCATACTAATTTATTATATTTTTATACATATTTTTCTAAATCAATAATAAAATACGAGATACATTATTTATATCTTAAAAATTTATTATAATTTATTATTACATTTCTCTCTTTAAAATCTCTTGATTGTAGTAACTATAATATCTTTGAACAAATAATAAAACTAAATTATTGGTTTGATTTTTAAGTATATAATTACTACAAGGAACTTTGTTGTAATTTATAAGTTAATGGATAAAACACATAGCATTATAATTAATACAGACAAAAATTATAATACATTTTTAACTGTCTATATTCATATTTAATAGATAGGCTCATCAACTACACCCCTTGTTGGAATTAATTTAAAAGAAATTTTATACAGTACCATTTTACCTCTTAGTATTGGTGTTGGCATACAAGCGTCATTTCCAGTACAAAATGTTAAATTTGGTAACCAAACAATATGGATATCACAGGCTTTACTGTTACTTACAACATACCATTGGTTTTGCGATGCAGTATCTGCCGACATTTCATTTGTTGAAGCCTTTGACGTATTAATTTGTGTCTTAATAGGTAAATGACATCACATTTACCTTTTCAATGAAAATTTCTTTGTATATTTATACTTTTTTTTCATGCAGTTTAGTTAATTCAAAATCACGTAGTATTTTGGTTATGAATAAAATTTATAAATAATCATTTTTACTTTTTTTTTCTATTATTAATAAGAACAAAAATGTATATTTTAATATTGATAATTTTATTAATATTTTTAACAAAAGTTTATCCGAACTTTTTTTCCTACATTTTATATTTTAACAAACTGTTATTAAATAATTTAAAGATAAAAACGATCAAATAAACAAAATTTTAATAAATAAACAAAATTATTACTAATGAAATAAATTGGATAGTATCAGTTGCATATTATTATATTATCGCCAATTTTTAATAAAATAATGTTTAAATACAAACACAAAAACAAATGAAATATTTATATATATATGTAGATATATATATTTAGATTCTCAATTTCTGATGTAAAAATCAAAAAGAAAAACAATTTAATTTCATTACATGAATTGTCTATTAATTATCACATCTAACAAAATCTTAATACGTTCATACTAAATCACACTAATATTATTACCGTGAAAAATACATGTATGTGTGAAATTTTACATAAATATTACATCCGAAATGTACAATTATAATTATCTATACATTAAATTCCGCAATGTTTTATTATATTACATGCGTATCGCGATGAAAATTTCGAAGAAAATACTGAAAAATTAAATATAACAAAAGAAAAAAAAATTGAAAAGAGACATAGCTAGGTTTTTACTTTTGTAATTATTAGTTTCACTTAATTTTTTATATAAAGTAAAAACAAAATAAAAAACATCAAAAATATTTATTAATTTATTTCATTTGTTATATATATTTATGTATAATTATTTTTGATAATTTATCTTTTAAAATTAATTAAATTTTATGTTCATATTTCATGGAAAAAAAAAATGTTTAATATTATAAAATATATTTATTTATTAAAAAAAGTATATCATCAACATTTTTTTATGTAATAGAAAATAATGAAATTTACTATGTAATCTAAAATAAACAAATAAACAAAAGTAACTTTGACTATGTCCCTGTATAGAAGATTTTCTTAAACAATTGAAATTTCGATTTTCAGCATGCTTAAGTCAGTTGTTGGTGACTTGGTTATGTTGGGCATTATGTTCCCGTTGGCTCGTTCGAGAAGTGCTACTATCAGCATTATTTACAAGTACGCACAAATCCGTAAGCTTTGGTGGCTGGCTGTTGCGAGGAGCGTACCGTGGACCAGTCAATGGTCCGATGCTCAACTTACCTCTAGTGGTGCTACCAGTTGCACAACTCATCCTCGGCAGTTTATTGGCTAGCCACTTGGCACCATGAAAAACCGAAATGAAATATAACTATTGACCTTTCTTAAAAAAATATTGCGTTGAAACAATGAATATTTATATTAATATGAGTTGTCCAATTGCAAACGGAAATATATCCACTTACATATAGATTATACTATGTTATTTATAAAAATGATTTTAATAAACCATGATTAAACATTAATTAGTTTACTAATAATCTAATCTTATTAACATATTTAACTTTTCTCTAAAGGGCTGATTTCACCAAGCTATTGTACTAAATAAAACTATGTGAACCTGTGTATTCTACTTATTAAAAATATAATATTAATATTTAGAAACAACTTATAATTTAAAGTGTTTATTTTCTTCATTTAATATGCATATAACGCGAAATGTATTTAGTAAAGGAGAAGAAAATACATTTTTATTTATACAAATGTGTACATTCAAAAATTTTAAAAGTCTTAGTAATTAGTATGAAATATGTTTATTTTATTCACTGTATAAGAATCGCTAAAGAATTTTGAATTACAGCAGAAAAAAGTTATATCAATTGTATTAAATCACAGGGTTGAGAGTCCGTGTGCATTATATATTTTATTAAATTAAATTCGTAAAGCATAGAATTATTATTTCAAATGTTTCTGTCACTGGAAAACATTCTAAGTCTAAACTAAACATCTAATTTGTGAAACAATACTAAATGCTAAATAAGTAATATTCAACTTTTACTACAATTATATACAAAATACTTCTAAAATATTACTTGAAGTAGCATAGAACTGACAGGTCGTATTTTAAAAATTCCTATTCTCACTTATTATGAAATTTAGAGAATTATGTAAAAATAACTTTACTAACTATATGTATTTCGTATATTTATAAAATATAATGAATTATATGCTATAAAAAATATTAACATATTATTATTTACTTATAATGAAGTTATTTTGCATTAATTTGGTTATTATTACTAAAAATACAATTAATTTAATTCTGAGATTGAACTCAATTATATCACAATTAAATAAAGGAAATATGGAGGTTTGGAAAGTCCCATCAATTTTACACATACTTCCATGTACAATTGGATGACTCATACATGTAATAAACTTAAATATGTAAAAATTCTATGAATTGTGCGCATATTTAATAAACATGAATAATAATAATATTAATAATAATAATAATAATAATAATAGTAATAATATATCAGAAATGATAATTCCACATTATTCCCATAGAAAACATAGCGTTTTTATTCTACAAATAATGGGATAAATTGTTTTCCTCTTCTTGGTTTCTTTCATTTTGCAATTTTTTTCTGCGTATTTTTTGTAATATTTTTTGCATGTATTTTTTTAAATCTTTACTTAGTTTTTTTTTAAAAACTCGCTGTATTCGATCCACAACAAATGTCGCATGTGGTCTTAATTTATATTTTTGTTTTGTGTTTTTTAATAATACAATAACAAACGGTATATAACACTCATCGCCTTAATTTTGATATAATTGCGGAGGTGCTGTCGAGTGTCTGACTTAGCCTGCTATCGTCGCCAACTTCGTGACTCGCCATCTTCATCCTCTTCTTCTTCATTTTCGTCCAATAATAAAGCTTCTGCTGCTCCCTATAATTAATAAAAGTATTTATTGTGTATCATGTAAATAATTTTATAAACTATATTTTTTGTTTCTTCCTCTTTTCGAAGAAATAATTCATTTAATTTAACCATAATTTATGTTTAGAAAAACAAAACAACTGTAAACATATACATATTGTTATTCAAAGTGTATTGCGTTTACTTGTTCCACATTAACCATACATTATGCTTGCTTTAAGTAAACGTTTACTAGTACTGACGACGCTTTTTTCCGTGTACTGTACGCAATATATTATAATTTTCCTTTTACGTAAAGTACTCATAATAAATATTTTTTAACAACTTTTGAAATTAATTAACATACTATTATATACTATATTTTTACCTCTAAATCTATCTCTTCTTCTGTAGAAGATTGTACTTGATCATTTCTAGTTAATGAAGAAACCGGATTTGAATTGTTTGCACCACCTCCGCGATGCAAATGATGTCCTGAAACCCATGTCACGGATAACAGACGATCTTGAAAATTTCGGCCTTTCATAAGCGCTACTTCGGCTTCTTTGCGAGATTTGAAATTTATCACAATTGATGGTGTTGCATCATCTACTATTTGATTCACAATTTCACCAAATTGCTGAAATATATATATTTTATTTAATTGTCATACATATTGTGTAATTTAATTTATAATATATTAAAATGACTTCTTACCATTATTTATATAAATATATGAAAAAGTTTATGATTTTAAGATTAATCTAGATTTATAAATCATAAATTATTAAGATTTATGAAAGCAAATTGATGCTTATGAAATACTAATACATTTGCTTATTGTTTATATTTAATTTTAATTACTCACTTGAAAGTGTGCTAAAACTTCACTTTTCTCTTCAGTTTCGTAACCTGAGACTAGAAGACTAGTGGGCCTATGATCCACTGTAACATGTGCAAAACTGGCACGACCTCCGCGACCTCTATAATTTAATACGCGTTTCGTCGTGCGATTAACACGCGTGCGCACTGGCGCGGAACTCGTATTCAAACCTAGAGCTGCAGCCTGAACTCGTAAATCACTTAATTTTTTCACTAGCTCTCCAGCATCTTGACCCTAAAAATGAACAGCAATAATAGTAAATTTTAAAAGTCTAACGAAAAATGTTCTGGACTTTAATTTTGAAAATTTAAAATGAAACATTAATAAAATATCTTTTTAAAATATATTATATAAACATAATTCTATATTAGGTAATATTTTATTATTAGAATTTGATATAAATTGAACTAATTTTTTTCAAATGTAAATATAACACATCGTACATACAATATAAAAATATCATATATATACTTTAATATATAACTGTCAAAAATATTAATATTAATATCTTCAACTATATTGTAGTCTTTAATATTACATTTTAAATTTAAAGTTTAATTAAATAAAATTAAATTTAAATTTAAAATTATGTGCAGTTACCTCTTGCTGCGCTGTCATCAAATCTAATTCAGCATCTAAAATTTCTTTTTGTGCTTGTTCTCGAGACTTCACCTGCAAAACATTATAATTATTAAAATATTTTGAAAATCATTTCTTTTCATTTTTTAAATCAATAGTCATTTGATTAATAAATAAAATTTATGATAATTAATAAGCATCAACCTTAGTTTTTGAAGTAGTGGTTTGGCCATTGGCAGCAATATCTTTCTTCAAATTGTCAATCGATTGTTGCATTCCCTTTATCGTCACCATAATTGTATCTTTTTGTTCTGGATTTTTCTCCGCGCGTTCAATCAATGACTTCATTTCAACTAATTGCTTATCTAAAAGTTCTTGTTTAAGTTTTCGCAAATTTGCAGTGAGTTTAATTGCTTCCTTACGCTTTTCTTCATGCCGTTTCTTTAACGCAAGCATTTCTTGTGTTTTTTTAGCAACAGAAACCTTTTCCTCACGTGGAGGTGGTGGTGCACCAGCCAGTTTGGATGGTGAAACGGGTAATAACGGTTGTGTAACCAACTGTTGTTGTTGTTGTTGTTGTTGTTGTTGTTGGGCAGCAACTTCATCTGGATGTCGTCGTGTAGGAACATATTCCGGATCTTCCGCTTTAGTTCGAGCTGGCGTTCCCAGTCGGTCCTTAATCGAAAGTCGCGCCGCTAAAAGATAAACTGAAGTTAATAATATTACGCTTTTTCTATATGTTGATACTAATAAGAGTAGATATGCAAGCTCAGTATATTATTACTTAATGATAACGAAGTGTTACAATATCAATAGTCTATTACTTAAGCAGAATACTGTAAATTTTAATCTAAGATTAAAATGTTTATTTATTTTTAGTAGTTGTTTAATATTAATTTCAAATACGAATTATTTTATACTTTATATTTATTTTATAATTATATTCATTTACTTAATGAAAATAAGAATACAATTAATTATAAATGTAATTATGTAACTACTCGTATAATTTATTATCAACAGAATTTAATCTAATAATTCCTAAATATTAAATTAAGTTACTTACAATCTTTAACTGGTGGTACATTTTCACTGCTACCTGAACCATTATTTGCTCCATTGTTGTGCCAGAAAACTTTAATGAATCTATTATTAAGAACCGCTTCAGCACTTCTGTATGCAGCTTTCGCTTCTGATGGCAACTGGAATGTTACCATAGCTGCTTCGGGATCACCACCAAAGTTAACTTGAATATTAACAATTTTACCAAACTTAGAGAAATGGTTATTCAATTGTGTAATGTTGTTTAGAACACGCGGCACTTTTTTTAACTCTAAAGAGCAATTAGCTGAATTATGAACCATTCGCTGTTTAGGTCCCAAACGATTGAAATCAAAGGAGTGTTTCCGTTTTAAAGGATTAGATGGTGGCAATTGCTGAGGTACTAATTCTACTGAATTTGGATGAGGAGTTACAGGAACACTTATAAGCTCCCTTTGTCCACGTCCATATAATGTTGGTGCACCAGTAGGATGACGACCCCAGGTCATTCTTGGATCCATACTTGGAGCATCTGGATTATACTCTATAAATTAAAATAAAATATTATTTAACACAAAATTCTATAAAATAAATGAATTTTTATTTATATTAATACACAATAATTATATTTAAATAAATTAAGTGTTATAATATTATAAATTACTAAAACAATATATTAAAAGTATGCTTTTTTAATGTTGTCATATCTAATTTATTAGTCTATATTAAAAAGCATATTATAATATTATTAATTAAACTATTAATTAAAATTAAAATCCATAGAAATTACCCATATTTGAATGATGTTGATTTCTCAAATGAGGAGGTGGTAAACTTGCTAGTGGTAAATGCTGAGGTGGTGCATTTCCATTGGGACCTAATGATGGCTCTGCTGGAACTGGTACAGTAGCTGATGCCTGTGGCCCAAAATTTAATACTCTACTCAAAGCAACTTCTTCAAGAACCACTGGATCAGTCCCATGATCATATGGACAAAGATCTCCACGCATACAGTATCCTTTTTCTATATTTATAAATAAAAATAATAAGATAATAAAAATTTAAAGCTAAACATAAATAAATATGAAACCATTTCAAAAATGTATTCAATTACTTATACATACCATCGAAATCACGGCATCTACGTTTTTGAAATCCAGGTCCTTGATTATTAACTATGTTCGAGGCTACGTTAACAACACTTTGAATAGATTGACTTGCACTAGAGAGTCTCATATCCACATCTCCATGATTACTATCTTGTGTAGGAGTCCCACTTGGACTATCGGGTCTGAGATCTAGTCTATCTTTTTTACGATCTAATGATCGTGATCGTGATCGTGATCTTGATCGTGATCTTAGTGGCGATGGTGACCTATTACGGAACCTTGACCGATGTTCTGCTCCATCACGCCCCCTAGGTCGTAGTGGAGATGTACTTCGACTTCTACTTCTCCTGATACGAACAAATAAAACAAATTGATTATATATTTAACTGATTAAAAATATTATAAAAGATTAGTAATATCAACAAATAAAACATATTTATATATTAAATTTATTGTTTACAATTCTTATTACCAACTATAATTTAGTTAATATAATGTGTATTTGAATTGTATATCATATTACTAATAAGTAAACTTATGTAATAATTTCGAAATTTAAGTTAAATCTACTATACATTTTATTATTTATTACAAAACTTGTTTAAATTTTAAAAAATTATCAGATTCTTATAAAATCTTTCAAGTTATAAAATAAAAAAATAAATAATTGTCTATAGTATTAAATTTATTACAACATATAACAACTTAAATTTATTGTCAATATCTTCCATAAATCAGGTACAGAAAAAAAATAATAATTTTGTCCTTGAAAATTCATTTAAAATGCAAACATAATAATATTAAATTAATTTAATTTAATTAAACAATTATAAATAAAATTTATTATAATGTAGTAAATATCTGATTTGGGCACGGGGATATGTGCTAGACTCATATATTAAAGGTATATAATTCGATTCCCATCAAGTTATAATAAAATATTATAATATAGTAATATATGTTTTTCATTTATACCTTAAAATTTATACATTACATTTATACATGTAATTATTTACTTTAATTAAAGTATTAAATATAATTAATTTTAAAATTAAATTGTTTTATTAAAAGTATCTAGATGTATCACAAAATAAAAAAAAATTTGGTTCATTTGATAAAATTAACACTGACTCATCAATGGATTATATATATAAAATTATTTTCTCATTATATATCACTATTAAAACCTTAATAACATGATTAGGGAAATAATAATTAAAAAATAATCGATACAATTAATAAATAATACTAATATAAAATTACCTTCTTTCATGTCGTCTTCCACTATTCAATGGAGGAGATTTATTTCTCCATGGTCTGCTTCTGTCTCTTTCTCTATCCCGCCTCAAGTGTTCTCTGCTTCTAGATCTTCTGCGATCTCTTTCCCAAGATCTTGATCGTGATCGACTTCGTGACCTTAGTCTTCCCCTATAAAAATATTAACAATTAAATTACTAATTTTTAAAATAATAATTCTCATTATTGAATATTAATAAACAAAAAATTATATAATAAATATACACAATAATAATGATTTATTCTGTCAAAAAATATGATAAATTATTTGAGTATATTATATTACCTGCTTCTAGGGCGTCGTTCTTTTTCTTTTTCGTCTCTATCTGATTCAGATTTTCTTGTTTCACGTTTACCGATCGTTAACTGTGATGCACCATTGATTTGAACAGGAGTAATTGGACTTGTTCCTCCTAATGTGATAGATGGCATTAATGGAACTTCTGTAACTTTTTCCATAAGTAATAAAGGAGCAGGTGGATTCACTCCTGGTGGTGTACTGCCTTCATCAACGTCTACTTTTGAAGGAGGTAGTACATATTCTTGAGTCTCTAATGTACTAAACAGTAGTTCAACAAAACTTTTTGTTTCTGAAATAAATGTTATGTGTTATTATTTATTACAATAATACAGATAGTAATTTATAATGAAATAATTTAATTTTGAGATAGTAAATAAAAAAAATAATACTATAGATATATAAAATATTTAGGTAGATATTTATTTCATTTTTGATATAATAAAAATTATATTATTATATAAAATATTAATATTATTAGATTATTAGAAAAATAGTAAAAATGTAATGATATTAATTGGAAATAAATATTACAAACTAATACTAACATATATTTGTATAAGGTTTAAAATCTTTTAATAAAATTTAGATACTAAAAAATTGCTACCCCTTACCAAAAATACTCTCAATGTTTAACATAAATACTCAACTTGAGCATCATTTTGTACGCTCAAGTTGAGTATTATATTGATTATTTCTATGATATAGATAAATATTCAATATAATATATAATATAATTATATTATATTATATAATATAAGTAAATCATTTATATAAAATCGTATTACAATTTATGGGTTAGTTCAAAACTAAAAATAATAGTCAAATCTATATAATACTCAAGTTGAGTATTTATGTTAAATATTGAGAATATTTTTGGTAAGGGACCACACGGCCATCTAATTGTATTTATATTTACCATTTTGCAAAAATACATCCAACTGTTCAACCATTCCTTCTCGTAATTCTTCCAAAGTTTTATCTTTTTTCACAAGTGCATATACATACTTAGCCAATGCAGCTGGGTCAGCATCACACCTAACAAAAATTATTTTATTATATATATATATATATATTTAATAATATATTTTAATAAGAATTTTCACTAATAATAAGTTAAATTGTACTATATAAATGTATAATAAAAAAAATAATAAATTTGTATAATAGAATATTCATACAACTTTATAAAATGGTATAAATTTTAAAACTAAAAATTTATATCTTTTAAAAAATACATAAAAAAAATTAAAAAATATTTTTCTATCTATTAAATGTAAATATTTATTGTATGTATTATATATTTTATTTACATTTCTGTAGAATATTCCAAATTATATATGTTGTAGGAATTTAATAAATAATAATTATTAATAAATATTAGCATATGAAATTTCCTTTTTAATATAAATTATATTTAGTTAATATCTACTCTTTAGTAAATATTAAGTTATCTTTTAATTATATATATGTATATCATTAATACATATTAATATGAAAGTATAAAATAAAATTAGTTTTTAATTATTTATTTTATAATTATAATTGTTGAATATAATTAATATAATACAACAAATTAATAAATAAAATTCTTATATAATTTAACTTATGTCACGTGGAAAATAATGTTTATCTGTAACTAATACATGTTTTAATTTAAATAAATATTTAGCTGTATCAGTAAAACATTTATTTAAATCACATATTTATTTATTTATTAATTTCAGTCAAATATTCTCGTCTTCATTTTCGAATGTTTTAATTCCTAATAAAAAGTTCCATATGTATTTAAAAATAAAAGGAGCACTATTAAATGAAAATGTATTAAAATAGTTTTTAATTAAGTTAAATATACATAGGTAAGTATACATTGTTATAATGTCAAATAATTGAGTATAACATATAATAATTAAAATAATTAAAGATTAATAATTATAAAATCATACAACTTTAGACTTGAACTGAAAATAACACAAATGATGACGAAGATAACCAATCACACGTGCTATATAACTTATTCAAAGGAGCATATACTTATAATCCGGGAATTCATATTTACAACTAATTTTGACAAAATTATATAACTTGTGTTTCCAAAACAATATGAAATAAGCATATATTTATAATAAGTGTACAAATCTAATTTTAATAATTGATCAAACAAATCACCCTAAGAATACGCAAAAATTCTTTATATACTTTATATATAAATTATAGATTATTATAGATTTAATATATTAAAATATTTCAACACATATATATACATGAAATATTAATATTGTTAATTCAATTGTATAACAAAGCTCTATATTAGTAATCTTACATAATATTTACAATAGTCTATTCAAAACTTCATGGTTGTTTTTAACTACTTATTCAATTTCACGACTCCATCTTTCTAAATGTACTGATCAAATTATAACCATAAATTATCAACGAATTATACAAAATGAAATTATACTTATTTAACAAATTTGATTGTAAAAGTTTAAAAATGCATAATACAGAAAACATTATCTATAACAAAGAAATAACGTGAAAATATTTTAATAATATTACTTATGCACATTAAATATCCAGAATAAATATAAAAGTTGTTATATTTATTGTCATTATTGTTTATGATTTAAAAGAATCATATCGTGAATTTTACATAATTTTTCAATATGGTTTTTGCGTATGGGTAGAAATATCCAGACTGACAAAACGCCGCAATCGTTGTGCAATTGTTGCGGCAATTTCCCGAGCATTCAGGAATGAGTGTTTCTATTGGTAAAAATATGGGAGCAAAGAAAGTCTATTTGAAATGTCGACCTTTGAACCTGATTTCGTTAGCATCATAAGATCAAAATGTTAATCCAAATAATTATAGAAAAACGTGTTTGGCGCGTGAGTATGCGTGCACCAAAGATGTGAAAAAGTAAGAACCATAGACAAGCTGGCCTACTTACAGAGGCTCCAAAACGGCCGTAAGCCAAGACTTGAACTGGTCAGGATTATCGATTATCATGGTGGTCGTTGTGTACAATCTCAGAGCATCAAACTATGATCTGCTAATGCTTTTTCGCGTTGATTTACAATGGAAACCTAAGTACTTCGCTTTAAGTAAAAACAGTCGCCATTTCTGTAATCTCGCGCACCGCACAACACACATCAACTAAGGTTTAGACTCGGGGGGCCCACACGGACGGCGCTACAGCTACGTCACGAATAATTCAAATAATCGCCACGGTAGCGCTCGAAACAACTCACATAGCTTATGAAATTTAAAATTATATTTTCCTTCAGTGAGTATCATATTTAATTAATGTATTCTTTCCGTTTATGATATATTTATCTGTTTAAATAAATTCATTTTCAAATAATTAACTTTTAAATAGTTTTCTTTTTTTTTCTTTTTTTCAATCATATTGAAAAAATATATTACTGCCAAATATATTACCCTATTTACGGGTGATAATTTTTTGTATCTAATTAAATATTTGAAAATCTTATAAAAGGTATCCTTGCCTGAATCGCTGTTACATACTACTTCGTCAATTTTATTGGATTCATATATTATACTTTAGTGCATTAACTTATTTATAGAAGTCAAAATTGTTGTTTTTATCTTTTCCTGTGCAAAAATGTCCTACGGATTCCTAAGGAAAACATATATTAGGAATATAAAGGGATTGTGAAAAGGAAATTTGAAAACGTGTTCGTTTTCTACAATATTTTATATTAATAAAGGATGCACTTATCTACAGTGAATTGTCTGTCCTTTATTAATACAAAATATTGCTAGAAACCGAACACTCCAAAAGTCGCAAGATTACTATCAGTAGTTTCAGTCAATTTCCGAACATGTGGCGCTTTCGGAAAGTAATAATATTTTATATTAATAAAGAATGACTGAATTGTATTCAGATAAGTGTGTCCTTTTTCAATATGAAAAATGTTATTTTTCAAAACCGGCAATAGCCAATACGAGGAAAAAAACTACTATTTCATGCGTTTTTCAGAAGATTGTCAGTATTGAAATAAATACAAATGTTTCATAACTATAGTTGAGTATTGGTGAAACATACAAGTCATTAAAGTAAAATAATACTAATTGTACTTAAATTACCGGCAGTAAAGTGTTAAAATAAGATGAGAAAATATAAACTAGAGAAAGTTAAAAGAAAATAGCTTCATTATTGATAGTACTTCCAGGAGTGGAATTATACATTTCTTCTTCAAATTAAAATCAAATCAACATCAAATCTTATCTTATAGTTTATAACGTAAAAAAAAAAAAAACCACTTGACTACTATTAAACGACTGATATTTAACATTAATTCAAAATTGTCTAATATATACTTTTAACAAATTAAATACTTATAATTTGTATATAAGATACCAGTTGATTTTAATTTGATTATGATTAAAAAAATAAACAATTTCACTCTAGTACAATTAAAAATCCCACTTATACTTTCATTCTCACAAGTGAATCAGTATATGAAATTCAATTTTGAAACGCTATTGGTTTCAAATCTGATTACATATTTTTATTTTGACAACAAAATTATTAACAGGAGACCATAATTCTTTTTTTGCCACCTCCAAATTAAAAAAACCTAAGACCGTTACAGCAGAACTAGAGAACCCCTTACTCTACTAGCACAAATATTATGAGTTATCCACAAAATATCACACAATTATCTATTGTCCAATTTTTTAAAAAAATGGACAATAGATATGACATCGATATATTGTGGATATTGTACAATGATATTTGTGTTAGTGGGAATATTAAGGGAGTTCTCCAAGTCTAGCATAACGGGATTAGTGTACATTCTTATTGTTTCATATTATGCTATGAATTAATTACATTTCATTATATTTGGACATTCTATATTTACGGGAGAGTATTGTAATTAAAAAGAAGCATTTTTATTTTTATTATGACGTAGGGACAGAAGTGCAATTTTAATCACCTTGAAAATGACTTTCTTTTGCTGTGGGTTTAAAAATGATTAAAATACATCTTTTCACGTTTAAATATATTTTAATCTTTCTAAAACAAGAAAATTTCTTAAAATATTTATAAAATTAAAATTTGTAGTTTATAAAAATTAATCAGAATATTACAATTTTAGAAAAATCGCTTGAAAAACTATCTTATGGTGAAATTGTAAATATGAATCATTTATTACTATTTCAGTATTTGTTTTAATTAAGATGGTTCTTCAAGCCTGAATCAACGAAGTTAGTGTGCTATAATACATAATTATTAAATAATATAGATATTGATCGTACCCCCTTAAGTATAGGCTTTTCGAGAAACAAAATAGTGTTTTCGTTCTTTGCAGTATTAAAATTTACTTTTTTATAAAATTTATGTATTCGCAACCATTTTTTGATGATGGGAAATTATTTTTGTATCGTTTGAAAATCGTTTGAAGAACTACCTTAATGGTTTTAGGTTTTCAATTTATATTTATATTATATATATATTCAGGCGATTTTCATCGAAACGTCGATTTCGTTCTAACAACAATGAAAACTATATATTCACTTATATTATAAAATTACTCTAAATTAACAATTATTCATTGAAATATTAATTGTTAAATAAATAAATAAACAAAACTATTTATAATGTTAAAAATATTATATATTACTTACCTATGCTTGTCTTTTAATTTTAGTCACAAGTTCGCTAATTTCCATTCCTTCTTGAATTTTAATTATCTTTTTAAGAATTTCAATAAATTTAATGAATATTGATTCAATTTAAACATTTGTTAACATATTATTATATTTTACTTTAACTAAGATTAATTTTATTTGTTTACCAATTTAGAATATATTTTAAATTTTGAAATATAGAAAATTAAGGTTACTATAAATGTAAAATAAATGATTACATTTTTTTTTATTTTAAAACATTTACAATAATAAATTATGCTATATTATACATAATATATACAACATTCCACATAAAGAATATAATAACAATTCAATTTTTGGGTTTCTTACATGGTGGTTCACTAGTTTCACCTGCATCTTCAAAGATCGTTTTAGGTTGGGTCTTTTTATAAGCTGGAGTAATCCAAAACGGATTTTCTTCAGCATCTTTTGCAAATTTCAGAATTGCTTCTCTTGGATCTTGATCATCCTCAATTCGTTTAGACAAACCTAAGTTTCTAATTACGTAAGAGCTTAAAGTTCCTCCAGATGAAGCAACCCGGCCTCCTTGTCCTGAGGTTATTGGTAAATCTGGTCGTCTAGATTTGACAGGATCTAATCTATCTTTTTCCATTTGCTTTCGAACTAATTTTGGTCTATCTTGTCTGAACAAAGGTAATGCATGTGGAGTAATAATTTGTTGAGTAGAAACCATTTCAATCTGTTTACTCTTCCTCTTTGTCTTTATAATACACTGTTTAGCTCCCCTTAGACTTTTTTCTGGATCATAAAATGCTTTCACTACACCATTTCCACAGCCAACAAATATCTGATTTAATTTTGGATGCCACAAACATTTAATTATATGTGACTCTGAGACTGGAATTTTTTGAACTAGATTTAATGTTTTTGTATCATAAAAATACAAATGTCCTATTTTTTCACCTTTATTTAAAGATGAACCAGTTACTATCATGGAATCATTTGGGCTAAACATACAATTTGTTGTATCAAATCGAGAATATAAATTATTTACAGTATATAAAGGATTTTTAAAATGTCTCGTGTCAAATAATTTTAGAGTTTCATCACAACTACGAGTAGCGAGTAAATTACCAACGTAAGAAAAATTTAAACCAGATATTTCATATCCATTACAATGTGCTGATCGATTCATTAACGATGGATTTACAAGAGT
>JABFQC010001081.1:0-21238 GCA_022817085.1 Psilanteris sp. ZL-2020 | reverse complement strand
GTGTGCACATTACGTTGGTTTAATTCAAAAAATAAAAACCAAAAAAAAACCAAATTGAATTTCAACGAAATAATTATTCTGACGCACGAAGTAAGCCAAATGATCTGCCCCTCGTACATAAATTCCACGAACCCTTTTAAAATCCATCATAAAACGCACTGAATTCTCCCAATTTCCTCCACCAAAATCATAAAAACCTCTTCTGTTGCATTAACAAACGTACTGGGACGCGCGGCGGTGCTCGGTCTTGGCGTGAAACTTCTGGTTAGGCAGAAGCTAATGAAAAGGAAAAGAAAACGAAAACGAAGAAGCGTCGGAGAAGTGAGGATAAGCCGAAATAGAAATAAAAGAACGAAGAGGCTGCCGCGAAGTTGAGTTTAATACCAACAGCGCGAGGTGGGGGTTGAAGCTCCGAGTCGTACTCCTACATGAGGCGAAGACGCGCGAGCAACAGAGACGGAGAAGAGGGTGACTGAGGAGGAAAAAGAAAGCTTAAGGCGAAGGGCCAGCAGGTGATGCGCCAGGTGGAGCGCAATGGCACGTGCGCGGTCTCGTCCCCCTGCCTGTTAATCACGTGCCCCTGTGTACTGTACGCGAGGAGAGCATTTGGCCGCGTTTCTTTATTTTAACTTTTCTCTCCGTCCTTCTCCGCCGCGCGCCCGGCCACGACTGCTTCTGACGTTTCGCGTTTACAGTGTTACCAGATTTCTGGGGCCAATTCCTCGGGGGAATTTGTACAACGCCGCGTGAGAACCGACAGATGCTCCGGCACACAATGTACACCCATCCGGTCGACGGCACTTGTCCGCTTAACCCAGCGCTGTTATTTTATTTTTCTCTTTAAGCTTTGCGATGGACAGGATGCGCGATAAAAATCGACCCTCCGACTGAACTTTTGTACAAATTCGCTGGAGTAGCATTCCTTTGTCATCAATAGCAAATTCAAATTTGTCATCGATTTGAATTCGTTTCAAAAGGCCGCGGCAATTTGTTAACTGCAAATTTGGTTTTGTGCGTTTTGCTTGCTTGTAAATTTAATGCCGCGATGGATGGGTTTGAACTGTTTTTGCTTACTCGACTGTTTCAAGTCGTACCGTATCATTGGTTTCATAACTTTCAGGGCGATCGATATTTCTTTCCAAACTCGGCTTTTCGGCTTTATTTTTAAGTAAAAAAAGAAATCAATAAATAACGCGATCTTACAGACAAAATTCGAAAAAGCGAATTCAATATCTGGTCAGAAGTCAACGTTTTGCTGCTCACAAGCTGCGTATCTTTCCGCTTAAGTGATGTTTAATCAGAGACAGGGATTTTTTCGTTCGATCCTTCCGATTGAAAAGCCAATGCTTCTTCTCAATACGAAAGATAAATTCAGGCCGTCTGGCGCTTTCTTCGTCGACATAATCGAACGTCACGAAACGCCGGGGAGCAGCATAGAATCTGCCGTGCGGCGCACCTGCCGTTGGAAAAAGCGCGTCTCCAGCAGATACGCGGAATCCTCGCTGGCTTCTTCCTTCTTTGCGAAATAGCGTTGATGTCTGCGTCTGCCGCGTTGGCGGCCACGTCACGAATATCGCGTCAGCTGCGACCCGAGATCCACGAGTCCGCAAAGCACACACTTAATTTCATCGACCAACCGAAGGACCAGAGTAAGGATCAAATTTTATTAAGTTTTTGTTTTATAACTATACATAGTTTTTCAATAATAAATTACTCAATTAACAAGAAATAGTGCTCTTCGAATTTAGCATGGTATGTTGATGACTACTAACGTTGTCTGTAATTTATACTAAAGTGTTGTAGTTCGGAGCAACGTCTTATTAATTGAATATTCGTAATAAATAATTAGTAATAAACAACATATATAAATATACACTTGGAGAAAAATTTATCAATTTTGAGTAAACAGTTGATTAATTTGGTATTATATTTGTAATTGATCAAAAATTCATAATTTATTCATCAAATAGTATTAATCTTGCATTACACGGAAAATAACCCAAGTAGAAATGTCTCAAGTAACTCGCGAGTTACTAGAAATTTTATATACAAATTCTCTAGTAACTCACCAGATACTAGACAAATTTCTACTAGGGAATGTTAGCTGTAACTATTAAACATTGTTTCAAGTTAGATAAATGTTTGGCTGATTGGATAAAAAAATTATCAAAATGGATTGTCAAGTTTTAACATTCTAACCTAAAATGAAGTTAACAAAAAGTTGAAAAATTAATCAAAGTGAATTTTATTATTATCAAGCTTTAACCTTACATTGTTCTTTTTTGTCAAAAATACGTAAACCAGTTTATCAAAATTTGAGAATCTGACATTAATATTCAGTTTATTAAAATTTAATATTCCCGTATTATAAACTCCGTGTAGTACCAAAATATAGTAACAGTAAACAATTGTAAACATTATACTTATTATATTTTGCATTAATTTCTACAAACCGAAACTTTATGGCGAAATTATTCGATGATTGCACATATAATAATAGCGCGTTACAACTACATAGTATGACCATTTATGATAAGAAATCACGATTCTTTTTATTGAGGTAAAACTGAGTTATAGTACGAAACCGATAAGATATCTTGCGGATTTTCCGTGTGAAAAAAATGAATGGTGTCATCCTAAATTCAAGTATCGTGTTAACATCTCGATTCGTTGCTGATGCACTTGTAGAACTTTATTCATTATTTAAGTTTATCTTATCAGCGTACAAATTTTTCATCTTACAACCTTTAAACATATAAGAGTTCGGTATTAATCTTTATGTCACATTAACATAAGTCAACGCAGCATGTTGCACTTTTAAAAGGTACATGTTACGTTACTTATACAGGGTGACTAAAGCAGATTTTTACCTGAGTTGAATTATACTTCTCACCTGGCAATACTAAAAAATGCAATTTCAACGTTGATAAAATAAAATTCGTCTTCAACGCCCCGGACCACAGTACTACTACAATGTACTAGTAATTTATTAATTATAGCAAACTTATATACACGTCTCGTACACCATCAATTCCGTGAATACAAATTTGTTAATGATTTTAACCAATTTTGCACTACACATTTAAACCAAACAAATCCTCGGTACAATTTGACAGATTATTTTCCAACGGAAAATATATTTTTAGATTTGATATTGATCGTACGAATTCGCTCAAATTCGTTCACAACGAATTTCGATCTAAAAATAACCAGAAACCTACCGCTCTTAAGTTATTCATATTGGGCATATAACTCCCACGATAATCAAAATTTTGTACTCAATTTGATATCGCTGATCACTTCCGAAAGCAATAAATCTTTGCGTTATTCGCGAAATTTTTCATCATTTGACATTTCGCCTCATTTTCTCGTACGTCCCATGATTGATAGCGCTTAATTTACGTTGTAAATGCGCCGAATGACTTGATTAAGTCCAACTGATATACGTATTAAAAAAAAGACGCAACAGAATGCGGCCGAATGATTCAGTCGTGGCTACGGGATAAGCAGATGCTCGTTTGCGGAGGACAGGGTGAGCCGCGGGGAGAAAAGTGCATTAATTTTCCTCTCGCCAAAATGCCGAGCCGCAGTAACAGATGCCTCGCGTTTCGTCCTCGCTCTTCTCCGCCTCGTCAATACCAATTTATCTAACGTGGGCGCGTTAAATGTTGAGGGAAACGTGGAATAAGAGACCTCGATGTTTGAAAAATGCGCAGAACATAATCCCCGTCCGAGGGTGGCACGTAAGTCGAATTTCCACGGAAAACTCGGTCCTTCGTCTGTATAAACACCAACGATAATCACTTCGGCGAAACAGCTCCGAATGAATGATATTTGAATAAGGGGAGACGAAAGATGATACGCATTTGTCAAATGTTCGAACAAATTGAGAAATTACGCTAATAAGCTTTTTTGCACATTTGCATCGTATCTTCTGTTTCGGCAGTAATTAATAAAACCGCGTCTAATTCATTGTTTGCGCAATAAACTGATGGATTGTGCGAATCACGATACATCGTTTTGTCGTTGTTGTTGAGTAAATCGTAACGCAACAAAAATATGTACCAATTTGTAAAACGGCGTGTAATTAAAAAGGAGAAATTACGTAATACACAAACAGCTTACGTTTTATTGCAAATATAGCGTGATGATCGTAAAAGTGATTTTATAACGTTTCATGACAATATATGTTTTATAGTAAGGAACGCGCGTAATAACCGTAAAGACCGAGATATAAAGTAGTACGAACAAGCATACATCGATATTATTTTCATCCAATATCGGGCGACGCCACGGCACACACGTAAACCCTAATTACATAGACATTATTAATTAGGACCCAATTTTTACGAGTCATATATTCCGAATGCAACAGCTGGCGAGTCTGTATCTGCGACGGCATCGAAGTCGACACATCGAAAAGCGGAATGGCTTAACCACCTATGCACCTTCCCATTAAAAATATACCGTAGCCGTTAGGGAGACGGTCGTCTAGGATATGCTAAGGGGTCTAACTGTTTAAAAAGACCTAATAATTCATGCGAATATTACGCCGGCAGAGAAATGTTCAAAATTTTACGCCGCGAATGGAGGCTTTAATTCATCGGTTCAATTTTTTAAGCGGCGACACGACGCGAGCAAAATTTCTTAGTTAAGCTTCCATTAAGCCAAAAATATTAGTTGCTAAAGAAATTTACTATTCACCCAATTTGCCGCGCACTCGATAAAGCTTTCCGCGCATAAATTAAAATGATTTAAATTACTTGCGCGCTCGTGGATATCCGACGATATCAGATGTTGCAATATTACGCTAATATTAGCGAATTGTGTGCTTTCGCTCGAGATTCGGTATGAAACGTAATCTATAGGGTTTACGTTAAAACGACAAGCTATTTATCTAGGCGAAAGAATCACAAAATGCTCATTGAATATAAAATAACAGATTCGCAGATTACACTGAATTCGGAGGTAGGCGCTTGTGATTTGAAGAAATTTATGTTTGTAGCAGTTACGTGCACACCATTTGTAAAAGACTTACAGGAATGTACGACAAACGCGATTCCCCGGATCTCTTAGACTAACAACAAAAAATCGCGCGCGACGCAAGGGGGGTCGCTCCGTTTCCTGTTCCGTTAGGCAATTTCTAAAGTTCAACTATTTCGAGTTGGAGAAATTGGACGAAGAATCCAGCCACCAAATAATGTACATGCACCGAACCGAAGCGCATTAAACTTTTGACAAGGAGTACATCCAGGAAGTCGGCATGATATCGACACACACTTACCAGGCGTTATTACTACTATATATTGGTACGAGTTCGTTCGTTTGATGCGTCGTCGACTTTGCAAACTATTAGCGATCTGATTATTTTATTATATGATCAAATGTGCTGCAAAAATATATTTACACGGAGAAAACGTTTTATCAAAAAATACTATATCGACTACTACATGTAAAATGAAAATAATACTCTTTATTACTGTATAAATTACTATGTAATATAGTAATTTTTCGTAGAATGTCTGCAATATTGAAATTAAATATAGTAAAATCTTTTTTTTCAAAAACTCCATCTTACGAGTAGTAGAAAATATAGTCATTTTTGATAAAACGTTTTCTCCGCGTATAATAATTTATTCTATTAAAAATTGTATATTTATTCTTCAATAATACACAGAAAAATGTTCTTACAAATCTAACCAAACTATAATAAAAGCACGAAAAGTGAGCAAAATGTAAATAAACGTTAGACTATATCATTGTTTGTATCATTTTCTTCGTAATACACTGCTAAAAAACAATAATACGTGACTTATTTAAGACATCTAAGTGTCTTAATCTAACGCACAATATTTTGTATTGAGTAAGTCACTTTGTGTCTTAAAATCGTGACATTTTAATATACTTTTTTAGCAGTGTATTTGACATATATTTACAATTTTCTAACCATGATTTATCGTATTATTTACATTTTTGCTTATTTTTCCTATTTTTATCATCTAGTTTGGTCAAATTTGTAAAATTATTGTTTTCAGTGTTCAATAAAACCTTGCTAATTTTTGCCATTTTCAATATAATGGCGACAAAAAGTTTTATTATAAATATTATTATTTTAAAATTTATTGCAAATACGGTTATTTTATGCAACCGCCATTTGCTAAGCATCTACTGTTATGACCATGCGCAAAGCGGTTATTGATATTCTGTTTTGATACAATGTTGATTTATAATAAAAATATGAAAATTTGAATTAATTAATATACGCATATTGCAATCCATGTAGATTTTATTTCACCTGAGATTTCATATTTCCTGCTTTAATGTTTTAACTGCGTATTAATTCAGCAAAGAATAATGTAGAATGTGCATTATTTCTCACAAGATAGATTCACTTCTAACGTATACGAGCGTATAAATGACTTAACAATAATTAACTTTATATATGAATATTGTTATTGTATATATCCGTGTACAATATCCGTGTACGTTGAAACTTGGTTTGAAGTAAATTTGATATTGAAAAAATTATATATACTGAAAAAAAGTATTAAAAATTACTTATAAAGTATCAAATGTGTGACAGCAGTGTTGTATTTTGAAATAATACATATAAAATTAGTAAAAATTTCGTGTATTTTTGCAAAAATTTCTGATATTTTATGTTTTATTTCAATATTGAACATCAATCTCACATATTTGCTACTTTGATGAGTAATTTTTAATACTTTTTTTCTACGTGTATAATACAGATATACAAAAATATTACAATATATAATACTATATGTTTATATAATAAACATTAAATAAACAATATATAAATTTATATATTCATATGTAATTACATAATGCAATATTATTGGTATACTAAGTTTATATTTTAAATTATAATTAATGAAATTTGTATAATTTTAATATAAAAAAAAAAATATCGTAATAAAGTAATATCAAATTTTTAATATAAAATCTCATGTTAAAAATATTATTAACCATATGCAAGTTTACTTATTTTTGACAAAACATTAAATTTTAATTTCTTTTGCGAAATCGTAATTGTAATTGTTCAGATTTATAGTCGTGAAAAACTCTGCTAATAAATTTTAAAAACATTATAATTATTACACCATATTTCATTTATACGCATTAAAGCATGAACATTGAATTTGTCTATTACATATAAAAAGGTTGTTCCAATTCAAGAATTATACATTTTGAAAAAATAATTCCGATTAATCCGAACTCTCTTAACAAAAACTTATCAGCGACTTTGAATCATTGAATACTATTCAGTCGTATTTTTATCCGTTGTGTTGATTAAATCTAAATTATTATTGTTTCCGCGACGAATTGCGCAGCGCCTCGAAGGACTCAATTAAGCGGCTCGCAGACGTGAAAAGCCGAAGAAACCAAAACGCTCGTTTGTCGGTATCGTTACTAAACGAACTTTTCGAGCCACAACTGTGATTCTGAGTTGAATAAAACTGCGCGTATTCATGACTAACGGCGTGCAGTTGCAGACGGCGGGAGAGAAAAACCGTGCGTGCATATACACGTTGACTAAGACGAAGGCACCAGCAACAATATAAGGACAAACGCGAGCGAGCGGCAAGAAAGGAAGAAAGAAAGAAAGAACCGAGCCAAAGAAGAAAAAGGGGAGTCGCACGGGAGGAAGGAAACACATGCCGTGGCGCGGCTCGTGCCACGTGATCTAAATGGTATCTTGTAGGCTGCAGCTGTCTGTCGTTTGAGGGGGCCTACGTCGTAGTTTTGGATGTTTCTTCGCAACCGACGGAGAGGGCAACACAAAGACGGAAAGCGAATCTGTTGGTTCCGTTTCCTCGCTCGAAGCGAGGACCAGCGGGAAGAGAGCGACGAAGAAAGAAACTCGCGATACGCCTTTTATGCGAGACTTAGGTGTAAACACGAGTCGCGCACCTGGACTCGCGCGCGCAGGCCGATAAGTCCGTAATAAGTCCCCCGGAGAAGTCCACGTGCAGTTTAATTATATGCGCGTGCGCATAAGACGCTCGATGCAGGCATCATTAAGCGAATTCGGTCTCGATGGTCATCGGCGATGAGCCGACGAAAGACCCACGCGTGCAGCGAGGCCGTGAGATGACATCGCGGGCCGTTGATTGGCACGGGGCCGCGAAATTGGGTGTACTTTATAGCGGGCGTGTGCCGCGCAACCGTGCAAAACATCCAACATCGCGACGAATTAACGACGTTTCTCGATCCGAATACAGATGAGCGCGTCGGGTCAGAGTTGCCGCGACTCGCTTACGCGCGGCTATTCGTTTTGGAGTTAAACAACGAAATTGGGTATTTTGTCGCAACGTTCGTCTTCCGTGAGCGCTAAAGACAAACGTCACATGACTTGCATGCAGAAGTGCGAGAGAAATCGATCCAATGTTACAATTTTAAAGTCAACCCGAGTGCTGAAATATTCGTATTTATTATACACGACTTAGAATTATCACCGCGACTTTCAACGTATTACATACGATCACACTGTGAAAGTGTGCATTTCAAGTTCAAAATAACTTCCGGTAAATTAATTCGTCGACGTGAGCAGTTTGGACGAAAAAAAAAGTTTTGAATTAAATCGCACAATATTGTTTTTACACAATTTTAATTAGCCAAACGGGAGCATTTCTACGCGCAAAGTTTGATTAATTGTGCTAAAACTTAAATAAACTTGAGTCGAACTGGATCAGCTACATATATCGGGATGGTACTTGTTAGCAAAGTTAACTTTTAACCATTCCGTTTTTCAAACAAGTACAAAAAACAACTAAAAGAGTTGATTCATTTTAAACAACAATGAAGTAACAAATCTCTATTCATTAACGAAGTCAGACAAGTTACAATTGTAACGAAATTCTTTTCAACGGTTATCCATTTCTTCTCATGCGATCCTTGAAAAGGTAGCCATTAAAAGGTAAACATATATAGTAACGTAAATGACAATTTCATTTAACTTTTCCGAAACAACAATAACAGTAAGAGCGCCGAATTCGAGGATAAGTTAATGAGAGGATCATCTTTGTGGCGCTGCGCGTAGAAATGTCAACCAGTCAAATTAGACCGATGTAATTTTAGTAGGGTGGATTGAAATTTTCCAAGAAAACCCGGATACGCGGTGTGCAGGATGCGAGTCAAAGATCGCTGCAGCTGGGCAAACAGCCGTGCCACGGTGGTCAAAGTTTACAAAGTAATCACACTGATACAGCAGATCCTGCGGCTCGCTTTCTTCCGTTCCTTGTTAATCGTGCTAAAATTACTAATAGTATTTTTAGCCGCCACCGATTCACAAATAACTTTCAAATTTTAGTCAAGGATTGTTCCACTTCTGACCCACATTTCATTTCGTTTTACGACAAACGGACGAACGAAATACCCCGCTTTTTAATATCGTTTCAGTTTCAATGCAAAATATCGAGTTTGCATTTTAAATTGTTTCGTAGTTGTTAAACCAAGAACGCCAATGTACTTATTTACTGACGCGCTTATCCTTTTTATTCGCTTGATCCTTGTAACGCGATCACTATTTCTTCGCTATATTTTTATGAATAGCACTCAACTTCGAAAATTGTGCAAGGATTAATGAAAAGCTTCGAAATACCTATTTATGCTTTTGGTATATACGTAAATACTCGCAAAGGAAATCGTAAAATTACACCGAACGAATTATTCATACAGCTATTGAGTGGACTGTATAATAATTAATAGATTATAATTAATAATCCACTGTAATTTAATACTCGTTGATAACACAAAGCGGCGATTCTTTTCAATTTAGAATAATCGTGAATCAAAATTATCAATAATGAATATTATGTTACAATACGCATATAGCTTACGATATAAATACACCGCGTCCGACAAACGTATGTAACGGAAACAAATTTAAAACGCGTTTTAGTCAATGAGTGAAAGTGTGTACTATAATTTGGTGTAATTGAGTTTTTGCAATTATAGGTGTTACTGCTTTTAAATTGAGTAAAATATTTCTTTGTTTTTCTAGCGTAAGAGATTCTTTAAACGCGTCCAATTATGATATCGAATAATTTGACTCTTATAATTAATTGAATATAAATTGCCGTAGCTTTAAATATTGACGCGACGCAGAGAACGCGTGAATTTTGCAATGAAATATATTTAAGACTGCAGAACCAATACCCTACATTTATTTTAAAAGATTGAAATATCGATGATCGATATATATATAGGTATATATGTATATACCTTTCACGGTATGTATGCATCAGGTAACAAATAACAGTGTAAGTCTAATATAGACGAGCTCATTTTTTAACTCCGTCAATTTTTACAATACTCTGATTTTCTTGAATATATATATATGCCGAAGTCATTGGTCGTCGCAAGAATAATTACGAATTCGAATTAAATCCGCGAGTATTAGGCACATATTAAATATAGTGCCGACTTCAATGAAATCTCATTGACAAGAACAATGTGATGACGTACTTTTTCAATTCAATCCCGGCAAATTCCAATGACATTCCGCGCTTTAGAAATGCATCATATCCGCATTTCCGTTCGACATTTCCAGCTGGCATACGATCTGCATCGCGCGCTTCAACATCTTTTATTAATGCGTTCAACTATAGTTAATCGGCCGCGACTGTGTATCGAGCATTTACATGCACGGTCCATTTGTACAAATAAAAATGAAAGATCGGCTAAAAAACGCTACGTAGCGTGGAATACTCGTTTTCGCTTTAATTAAATCTGAAAAGAAAATATTCTCAGAGCTGGATATATTATTGTACAAATAATTACAAGTTCAAAGATTTCCGGTTTAATGAGTTTTCCTTAAGCTTAATTGAAAAAAAAGAAAGAAAGAAAGAAAAAAAACTTCGCTCCACATGTATTGCAAGATTTATCAACGAGAACATTTTAATTGGATTAAAATTTATTATTAAATATTAATTATAAAAAAAAAAAAAAAAAAAAAAACTTGAAACGCACGTCAATGGAACGTATAAAATTACAAACATTCGCCGAAAAAGTCATTTAAATTTATTTATAGTACCGTCATCTTCTCCAGCAGATATGTTTGACCCATTTTCTCGATCGCCTAAGAAAATGACGAAAAAAAAAATTGCGAAAAAAAGCAGTGCCCTGCCTTTGTTATAAATGCTCGGCAAAGAGATTATCAACGGCGATAGCGACATCGCAATAATTTTTCACGTTTCCGGAAACGAAAGGTTATCGTTTGAAGGGGGAAAATACGGGAAAGGTTGCAAGGACCGCATGGCAAGTTTAGGTGGCGCGGAATCGCCCGGGGAGGAGCACTTAATCGACGTCGCCCTTAATGCACGTCAAAGGGGACGTCGTTCTTTACGTTATTTAACGTTGTCTCAGGCGGGATACCTTAGACAGGATAACTGATGAAAAATGCGGGTATCTCACCGTGGTGGAACGAAGAGAAAAAAAATAAAAAAAAATACGAGAAAAAAAAGCGCAATAGGGAGAGTAACAAAAATAGCGAGGAAGAAAATTTTGCGGCAGAATAAATGACATTCTCATAATAGCCGTGATCCGAATTGCAAACATCGTAAATTATGCCACGGGGCCGATAGTTTTTCATGCGAGCAAACAAATATTTGCAATTGAATGTCAAATTTCACGGAATGAATTTTAATACTGGTGGATAATTAAGGGAATTTTAATTCCATATAAATGTCACCAAAACAATTCATTAATTGAACCGGAGCCAAATTCTAATAGAAATTATGACCGAAGACTACGGCTACAGAAAATATTAGGGAATTCAAAGGGTAATTTAATTGCCTCTTAATTGCAAGAGTTCTGCATGACAATAAGAAAATTAAAAGCGTGTGACCTTCCTTCGTTTTCAACGCGCGTCCGAGAAAAGGTGTAAGGCAGTCGGATCAAAACTTTCGAGCCGAGTGTATCTTACAGCAATATTGTAAATCCGAGGTCGTATGTCTACAGTCGGAAATCCGTTTTTACGATGAAAATCTCCTCTCCTTAGGGATCCCCCAGCCAGCAGCGCGGCGCTTTACGTCGCCTCGTTCCGACTGCTCCGGATCTTCTGACATCTGGCGGTTTCCTTCTCATCTTCTTATGCCGCGCGAGAAATTAACACGCGGATTTGAGTCATCTGGATTCTCAGATTTTTTGTGCTTTCAGAACTTTTTCATTTATTTGTTATAACATCGCCTTTAATCATTCATCTCGTTTACACTTTCTATAATTTTTGCAATAACAGACTGCATCAATCAAACTTTTTCGTATAATAGTATTAACTACTTTAATTTACGAATATATTTATAATTGAATTCAACAGCTTGTCTTGTCGATAATAGTCAACCGAATTTCAAAAACTGTCGAAGTGTGTTTAAATTGTATCGTGTAGATGAAATCAGTCAATTAATTTACAGGAATTTTTCATACATTTAAATTAATATTACGTTATATTAAACTAAGTTTGTCGCGAAATGTAAATTAAGCGTTAAATTAAAACATAATCTAAAATATTTAATAGTTTTATGACGTGAACATATCTAAGCTTAAATAAAAATGTTTTAATTATAATTATATTAATTGCCTTCACGTCTCGTTTATACTGGTATATTTTGAATATACACGGGAAAAAATAAGGCATTAAATTTATATAAAAATGGATTAGCTTTAAAATAGTCAAAATATGTTGAATCTACAACGAGGTGTTTGGATTGTATTGTTTTAGACATACCGTGTTTATAAACACAGCGGCTAATTTTCTTCGAATTTGATTGTTTTTATTCAAACAAATTGTTCGTTTTAATTTTAAAAACTTTCTGTGTTGAATCAATACCGTATAGTATAGTCAACATGGTCATTTTGTTTTGAATTTATATCATTATTTTTTCCTATGTATATATGAAATATGGTTGGATGAAATTCAAAATTGTAAACAATGTTTATTTTAAAATCGTAACTAAATTTGAAATATAAAAGCTTTTGTAATCCTCAATATTCGATTTACTCTTAATTATTGACCATAATTTTCATATTTATTTGATATACAAATAAAATTTAAAATAAAGTAAATTTTCGTGTAAACTTATATAAAGACATCAATACTGATTTTTCATTTCCGATATACCTGGTATGGAATATATCTTTCAACCATAATTTATGAAAGATTCGCATTAAATTTTGTCATATGTCTATATTTATATACTACGACATTTTCTACCCCGGAGTCCTTGAAAAAAAAACTTGTTTATATACAAACATTACCATTTCAATCATAACAAAATTTTAAACTTCAACGTTTCTGTTTATTATTTTCGATTTTTATTACACAGATCACCTTCAAACCAAAAGTAAATAAGGAAAAACTTTTATATGATATAAAATTAATAAAACATTTTAAAACAACGTGAATTGTGCCGTAGCTGTGACATTATTATTGCTAAGTCTAAGGAAGCTGTCAATTACAATTCACTTTTATTCGTTATTTATCGTTTATAAAACAAGGCAATGTATGCAATTAAATCAGTTTATTCTTTGTACATAGAAAAGTAGTTTACAAAACTTGTTAATCGCATAATATTTGTATTATATTTTCCCGCTGAACAAGAAAGTTTCTGATTAAAAAGTTGCATTTTTTATGTCGAAGTTTTATCGTAATTATTAAAGGTGTTAGTGTAGTTCCAAACTTCAACGAATAACGTTTTCTTATCAAACGTATATACTTTAGAATATATATATATATATATATATATATATATATATATATATATATATATATATATATATAACATGTCAATTCTAAATTGGTAGTTTATTTTCATATTACGCTTGTTTTCAAAGTACATTTATAAAGATAATATCTAACAACAATGATTGCATCTTGTGTCATTTAATATTAAGCAATAATCTTATATATAGTAATTTAAATCCTGTCATAATTTTTTTTTATTTTATTTGAAAAGAAACCCTAAATTTTCATTTCAGGAAATTCGTAAACTCGTGTCAATAATTTATAATTAATTACAATAATTATTGAAAATACGACTATTGCAAGTATTGAAAATATTTGTCGACAATATTATTAAATTAAAAAACGGAGATACGAGGCATCGATTCCAGTACCCCTATAGAATTCTACGCAAACGCTCTATCATCTGAAAACTACGCCACATTCTGGTAATCTTTTCTTGTTCGCTTTTGATGTTATTCGAATGTGGTCCACTTTTAGATACCAAGTGAAAGGGTAAAGAAAGTAGTGCGAAGGAGTATGAGAGAACGTATTTGCGTCTTAGTGGCCTTTGAAACTCAGTAGTAGATATTACATATTAATCTTTTGGTACTATTAGCAAATTTATACAGAACTATAATCTACTAGCGACAACGTTTATTACAGTTATAGGTAATAACAATCTAGTGCATTTATCTAAACCAGGATTCATTGTGGACGAAATAAAGATTGATTTAAAAAAGCTGAACATACATCTTCCAATTATTATTGCAACCACGACATTTTTAGGCACTTACAAAATAAGTTTTAATTTGTAGCGTATTTATTGATTTACAACATTTACGTATTCATAATGATGCTATAAAAAATTAAACAAATTTGTTAAAAACACTTGAACGAAATCGGAAATTTCTAAAATTAGGTATTAAATTACAATCTATTTTTCCACTGAAGAACATCGGCCCGAAATTCTAAGTTTCCGGTTAAAAAATATCGAATTTTAATGTTAAGCATAAAATTTGAAAATTCGAGAGATTGAAAATAAAGCCGAAAAGCAAAAAAACAATGAAGCAACGGCATAAAATAAAGGGGGAAAAATAGAAGAAAACCGTAGGAGAAGCCAAAAAAAAAAAACGATTTTCGTTGAAAGTCGAATGCAAACCGACCGCTAAGAATAACATTTTTGGTCCGGTTGAAAGCGACAAATTAAGGGGCCATTGAAGTAATGTCATAATTTACTACATTTCTGTCATTCTCTTCCTGACGTCGTTTCCGGGAGCAGAGTCTCGACTTCAAAGAGAATGACCCCGCAAAAGTAGTGGGTCACCGTCTATGTGTCAGCCGCAGCAGCCACGCTTTTACCCGATGGGAAACGTCAAGGACCGACCGAGGGGAAAAAAGAAAAAGCTATGGCACCGAGCGAAAAACGCGGGCAAAATCGCAATTTTTCGATTGTGAAAGGAGACAGGGAGTTAGTTGTTGTAGCGGGCCGCCCGCCCTAAGGGCACTCGCAGCGAACCCTTCGCGACGAATTAGGACAGGCGCCGTCGCCATTTCCGTGTGGGCGTGCGCGACAGTTCCGCACCTCCAATACGTCTCTTCCACTGGCGTGAAGCCGACTCTGCCAAGCGGAAGTCAAAGCCGTCTCGACCTCGAATCGCACAACTGCAAGCCAAAATGAAATATTTCTAATAAGGCAAAAATTTTTCGGAATATTCAAACCGACTGAGGGGCGTCGACTGATTCAATTTTGATTGTTTCTAATGGACCGGTGAATTATTTTGCTCAATTAAAGTAATTGCTCGTCGAGGTAGTCGGAAATTGATTATTCTTTACAAATTTCCGAGGTTTAATTTTGAAAAAACGTATATGTATATATGTATCGGAGACAGTGTCGCTAAAATTAATTAACTACTTGTTAAACTTATTGCTCATTTTTCACTGACTTTTTTTATTATTTAGTAGAATGCGTAATTGAAAGTTTTTTTTTAAAAAAATAAAATGAAGGAAATTTTCGATTTTCATTTTTAAAATCATAACTTAATAAACCTAAAATTATTTTCTAGATTAATTTATAATACTGTTTGACTATTATATTTTACTATTAGATTCGTTGTATACAAGATCCACATTTGTCCTCCATGCCCTTTCCGTCATAATCAATATCTATATGTTCACGTTTTAATTAGTATAATAGATTTATATTATTTTGACGAATTCTAAATAAGCTTTATCAATTTGAATTATACCTTCCGGTTGGAGTATATTCAGAAATATAGATTAAATGTCTACACACACACACAAACCACAATTTTATAATCGTTATAGTTTTGCATTTATATTTTGATAATAAATATGTAAGCATTTTTATTTTTACGAATCCGTATCTTGCGCAAATTTACTAAAATTGATATAACTTCGATGAATGAAATTACCCGCAGTGCTTGTATCTCTGTAAAATGGCTTTACATTGCCAAGCAATTCATTAACTGTGATAAAATAAATGTGACTTTTAATATTGTTCGTTGATACAGCGCGTACCATAATGATACTTGTACCCTTTATTTGAGTATCAATCACAGCGATAGATAATAATAACTTGTAATGAATAATAATAACGAAATTAAAAAGACGCATTATAGTTTTAATCGCATTTGAAATTATATTTTTATATTATAGAATTATTGATAAAATAGTATTCACTATCATATATAATATGCTGCTTACTTCTTACATTTATATAATGCTTATATGGAATAATTTCTGTACCTTTTTTACTGGTATCTATTTCTTTATTTATAATATATAGTATGTATATGTTTTTAAATTAATGCGCAGAATCATTACATTCACTAACGTAGCTTTCGATTATATATTTATTGTAAATTTCACTATGATTGTATTACATTTAAAGTGCCGTACATATACTTTACATAAGGCATGGCAATTTTATTATGTAAATTCGAAAAAGCTTATTTTGTGTTATATGTAACTACCTCATTTTCTCAAATTATACAAAAATTAAATCGAGAAATATAATTATTATACATATTATGTAAATTTTATTTAAATAATAATTCGTCGAAAAGATTTATTTCAAATTATATCTTTCGCAGTAAATATTTCCACCTTACCAAACACGTAAGATTATATATATTTCCTGACACTTCTTTCAGAGGACAATAACATAATTAATAAAATAATATTCGATTATTAAATTCAACTTTTATGCATCATTTCAAAATGTTTATACAATATTAATGAAATTTATAATTAAGTTGACATATTTGCTTTTTATTACGAAACACGTGACGATAAAAGTTTATTATTGAAGTAAATTTTAAAAGAATTTATAAAAAGCTTGTAAAGTTTCAATTTTATTCGTTAATATCATCACACAAATTTAACACAGAATACAAAATATTTCGAAATGCTAATCAATCGGTGTTTCGCAACAATAACAGTCATCAAACAGCCGTTGCAGGTGGCGCAGTTTTTTATGTCATAAAATTAGTTATTCTTATTTTAGAATGGCACTCGCAGTAGTTGCATTTTATGCGCTAATAAAAGTAAGCAACACAAAATACATGAATCAATTTGTATAAACCAACTTTGTACGATAATAATAATAATAATAATAATTTGTAATATTATTTGCGACGGTCTGTAAAGAAACAGCCTGTTGGTATTCATTGTATTCATCAAACCAAGGCAGTTTCAGATCAAATGAATCCCCGAAGCTTATTCTCGACTCGAAAGATTAAAGAAATCGCACACACGACAAACCTAATACAAAGTATGAACGCGAACAAAAATGAAATTGATATTGAAATCACGTTTATAGTTTGATTTTGTTCATGCCGCAGAAATAAAAGCCGCGTATAAAAATGGGAGCGCGTAAGTTTTATACTTGCATAAATTTTAACTCCGCGGTCGTAAATTTTTTAATTACGGCGCGCAATTTTAGCAAATATGGCCGACGGTATAAATATTTGAATTAGAAACGCACCAATCGGAGGCATCGATCCACAAACTTTTCGCCGATTCACAAATTAGCGAAAGCAACGCGCGAACCCTTGAAGAACGAACGGAAAGTCGCGCGCATCCTTGAAGAGGACGCGCGAGAGACGCGAAGCTACGAGCGTGTGGATTAAACCAACAGCAGGCCCTTCGCCGGTCTACCCCTCGCGAGTCAAAGGGTTAAGCAGATAGGCCCAAAAAGCAAACATCCCGGGCGACAAATAATTGGCGCCGAGCATCAATCAAGAAGCGGAACATCTGTCGGACGGATATTTCGTATTTGCAGCGAATATTTGGACGCGAATTGGCGCGTTACGGAAATGGGGGCCAACGGCACCCCGGTTCTCGCGACCCCGCGCTCCTCGAGCGAGCGAGCGAGACGGCGCGAGAAGGAGCGCGCGACAGCGGGACGAGGGGCGTCGGGAGAGAGGCCCGGCGGATCGGCGCTCGGTCCGAGGGTGAAATGGATAAAGAATGGTGAATGGCTACACCTGGCCTCCGGATGGTCGACGGCACGCGCGCCGCTCCTCCTCCTCCTCCAAAGCTTTTTTTGCCTCGCTCCGTCCTCGTCTGGCCGGGCTCCCTTCGACCGAACATCACACCTGCCCATCAGCAACACTCGCTGTGTCGTTACACTCGACGTAGGCAGGAGGGTCGTAAACGCGCGCCAGGATTACTACTTCTGCTTGTAAAAGATGAAGGCCACGTAGAAGAGGAGCAGCGCTTAAGAAGGGGACGGAGATAAGTGGAAAGAGAGTCGAAGACCCGTGGGGGGAGGATGCGGGACAACGGCAGCCGGCTGTCGCGTCACTGCCGCGCCGAGTCACGCCGGAGCATCCGCTATCAGATAGAGCGGGCCGATGCCGCAACTATTTTTTACGTCGTGGGCATGGCGCACAATTAGGACACGGGGATGGTGTTAATGATACAGTCCGAGAGGTGCCGCGCAAATGCACGCGTCGATCGCTTTTTGATGGAGTCGGCTCCAACAGCCGCTAACTCGCTCTCCAAGCTTAATGGCTTCTTATTGTTAATACCGTTGCGGCGCGCACGAGGGGAGACTCCAAATTTTGTTACTCCGGCCCGCCGCGTGTCACGCTTAGGGCCCCGCTCGTCACGCATTTCCCGATCCGAAGTAATGAAAAATCGCAACCAAACGCGTTCGCGAGAGAAACAAAAAATGCCGTCGAGTGCAACTTGTCGAGCAAACTTGTTGATGCTAACTGTTCTAACTGTTCTTTTTCGACTCCGCTCGACTTCTTTGCTCGCTTGTATGTTCCTCGTATTTGGTGTAATTGTTTTGCGTACGCGCGTAACTGCCGTGCCGGTTTTTGGCATTTTTCAAACGGTTCGATCAATTTGGCGCACTTTTTGGTTTGGATTTCCGAGGAAGTTATATGTGGTTGTTGGGAATACGATCGTAGTATTTAATTTAGATGAAAATATGTTTCATGAAAAAACTATTTTAATGCAAAAATATATTAATTTCAGTATTGTCATAATGAAATTCCTATAATTTTTTCATTTCGACCATCATAAACTTTTAGATTTTTAATATATGATACATTCTGGTTATGCAAAATCTATTATATGAAATCAAAAATGTATAATTTTCTGTAATGCGACTTTCTATAATAAAGCCCAAGAGGTTTCAAATTAAAAATATATAACAATCCAAATGATTATTTACATTATTATTTGTATCTAATGCACGTAAGAATTTTAGCTGAACTTTTAGAAAACGAGTATAATTATTTGCATTTTAAGTCTTGTACGGAGGAAAGTTTTGTAAATGAACCGAGCATATATATATTAAGCGCTGTTTACGAAGTTAGTCAAATTTCAATGTACAAAGTACTTCTAATCGCAAATTCGCCATTTTCTTAAAGTGTACTTAACCTGGATTATGACGCATCCATAACTTTGGTTTTTATGAATTATATTATTTATAATATATTTATACGAATATCCGGTATTAATATGTCAATAACTCAAAATAAAGACAATAAATTTAATTCAAATTTAATATATAGTCAGTCAATCCGCATGTTCACTGTTCATATATATATTTGATTCATATATGAATTATCAGCATACGTTTCTTCTGCATGTTCTACAATAAGAAATGATGAATATTCAATACCAATATATAATGTTAAATTAAATAATTTACCATGTCAACTATTTTAACATATACATTATCATGATTGAAAACATTCAATATTCATATAAAACATTACACGTATAGAGAATATTAATTGAAGCGCCATCTGTATAGATTTAAAGCTAAATAAACAGAACTGATTATTATGGAATACGACTTAAGGAATACAACACGCTTTCAACACTTTAATGCGCGTTGCATTCAACCAGATTATCAGTGTTACGTGGAGTTGTTAATTGAAAATCAATCTATTAAAAATGTTTTAGTACGCCTTAAAAGATTGTTTTGTAAATACTTAATCTTTGTTTGTATACATTATGCAACGTACTTGACGATCAACTGAAATCAAAAATATAATAATAATAATAATCGCACAAATAATTTAATTTAATTTAAAATTTTAATTTATCTTACAATTTTAAGTAATACTGTACAATGAAAAAAAAATTTTTCTTGTGTATGCTCAGTTATATTTCTTATGGAACATATATATATGTCAAACATTATATATGTACTTCAAACCTTTCTGAACAATAATTCATCAAAATTCAGATAATTTTCTCCAAGAAAATAGTCAAGAAAATGAGTATACTATACACTGAAAAAAAATGTTAGGTTGAAACGGTTCGCACAAACGTACGTATAGATGATGTAAACAAATGAATAGTTAATTTAAACATATTATGTTTACATTGACGATATATATGCTTTGTTCTTCATGACATTTTTTCCGTGTGAATTGAGTGATTGTCACTTCAACCATATCGTACACACTAATGTTTCATCTTTTCGTGCCACCACCATACAATTTGCCAGTTTGCTACTATTTGAGGTGATAGTTGCCGTAAGTATATTTTTTTATTATTATTTAAAATTTGTCTATTTAAACTGTATTTAAAATATATATCTAATTCTTAATTATAATTGTTATGCGTATAAGTACATACAAGCTGATTGTTTCAATATTTAAACTGTTTTCTATAGATTATTATAATGTTGTGTCATTGTGTTAATTAAACGAAAACAATAAATTACTTGTGACATTATTAATTGTCTGAATTATGCGATAGTGCTCTCTTGTCCGAATTTGATCAAAATTAAAAAAAAAAGAAGAAATTATACGTATATAAAAATCAGTCGAAATGTCCGATGGCGCGCCAATAGTATTAATTATAGTAAAAATTTAAATAAATTGGATAGAAGAGATAGGTTACATAGGAGATAACTATAAAGATAGACTGAAATATCTATTTAATAGCAATTATAACGATGAGAAAATAGAGTTACTGAGAAAAATATATAAAGAAAAGGAAAAA
>JABFQC010001080.1:0-21247 GCA_022817085.1 Psilanteris sp. ZL-2020 | reverse complement strand
TCCTAAGTGTAGTAGTAAATATAGTATTTTTTGATAAAATGGTTTCTCCGTGTACTGTGGGTATTATAAACTAAACATTTATTATAATATATTTTATATATTACTATAAAATAAATAAATAATTAAATAAAATAAATATATACTATACTAAACGTTACACATTGTATTTAACATTCTTGAAAGATTTCTTATTTTTATTAAAAACATAAATTATATAAATTACTGTATAAGAAGTCGATTATAAAAGGTATACACGGTAATTATATTTTAATAGTACAAAACAATATTAAATTAATAAATGATAAATAGTATTAAAATTTGTATAAATTATTTAATACGTGTTTAATAATAATTTGTTACATTTTACACATTTCTGTATATTTGTCTTATGGTATTATTATCTAAAAAAACGTATATATTCTTAAAACTATATATAATTTCGTTACTATTCTTACCATTATAAAATAAGAAGATTATTTATTGTACAATATTTTAAAAAATGAAGAATTGACCAAATATGCCAGTTTTCCAAAACCTTCAAAAAAATATACATTCAGAAATCATTTTCTGTCTCAGCAGAACTAGTTGCAGCTTCACACGTGAAGTTAAATTGTAATTTGCAATAAGTAAAAGAAGTAAACAGTGCTTCAAAAAACTGCAAAAGGAGGATTGGTGGAAAAGGGGCAATATTTTGCTATTTGCGTCTCTCTCGAATCCAGACACTCGGTCTCGGTAGCTTCGATATCAATATTCTAAAAACGCCCTTTGTCGCCGGGTTGCGAAAAGGCGCGCAGCAGAACGGGCTGCACGAGATGCGTGGTACATTCACACAAACACCAACAGAAGACGAAACCGAACTGACGACGTATCTGTCTACCAACGTTTGTGCCATCACATGTATCTGCGACTGATGCTGCCTGGCAGCACTCTCATTATTCCCGCGTATCCATAGCCATTAATTTTTGACCCATGACTGAAACGTAACGTATGTCTTGTGTGAGAGAAGATCGGTGAAATGGAGTCAGCGATATAAATATCTGAGCACGCCTTCCATGAAAGTCACAAGTCTTTATGACGCGTATAATAGCAAAGGGAATTCTCTTTTATATTCAAACAGAAGTTCCTTTGGTAGAGGTAGTATGTAGAACAAGCGATCTTGTATATATGCAATGCTGTTTAATACTTTAATTAATGAACTCGGATAGTCGCCGAGTAATATGCGGCATTCAATTTAGGATTTCCGACAAATCGCTAAGCCATTTAATTTTAGCCGTTGCTTCTTTAATGGCTACTATTTGTATTTGTAACACAATAATTTACATCTTAATTGCACTAATGAATGAACACAAATTTTGTACTTAATTTTAATTTGTCACCTTTCTCGCTTTGTCCACTTTAAATATGTACTAAACACCGCAACTTAATCACTTTTGGCCTTAATATTTTCAGATGTTTGATAGACACCTGATAAACCATTGAACGAGAACGCCAAGAATCTCATTGAAAAGTCATGAAGTTCAAACGAATTGCGCGCGCGACGGAAAGTTGTCGTCGACAGGCAATTTGCGATATTACTATTGACAAACGCTTGATGGAGTTAAATTAAAGCAGAATCAAACATTGGCGCGCTCCCCTCATCTTCTTTCTTCGAAAGGAAACAATTTCTTCGTTACGAATTTTAAATTTAGTTTTGGAAAACAAGAAGAGCAAAAGAGAGAGAGAGAGAGAGAGAAACGTGAAGTCGCGCCGAAGAAAAACTAATCAGATAATGTCGGATGCCTTTTCATTTGAATAACGTTGATTTGGTTGTAATAATGCAGCTATTTTTAGCAACTTTGTTCGAAATTTTGCGCCGGCAATATTTCTCCGAGAAATTATTTGAATATTAATCAGAAATTTAATTATCTTTGTCGAAGAAAGAAAATGGTTGGTACGGAGATCATAATTTACTTGTTCTGCAAATTTGTCTATTCAAGAGTACACCATTTATTCTCGACCTAGAAAAACCCGATTTTCAAGTAAAACAACCACAGCATTTGTTGCAATCGCGTCATTACACGTGAGAAATAATGGCAGCTGCGAGGCAGCCGTCTAGACGGCATTCGAATAATAATTTCAGTATTTATCGCCTGCACCCCCTCGTTCGAGCGGGTTCGTTTCAATGATTCTCGTTTATTATGTGCCGCAGATTTTCAGCCATTGCTATATATATACACTGACATGCATGAATATACATACAGACGTAGTCCCCGTGCATTCTCTAAGACCGACGATTTCAAAATAGTAACAATATCGTTTACGCCAAAATAAATAATTTCGCATCAATTATTGAAGCTTCTGCATTCTGGCGGATGAGCGAGTAGGTGTTTTAAAAATGAACCGTAACGCGAGAAATAAAATACAATAAACAAATTGCAGGCTTAAGATCTTGATCAAAAACGCATCTAAATCGATTTTAATTTATTTTCGAATAAAGTTGAAAAATACGAAAAGTAAATATATAGTAATAATACACTTCTTATTCTTATCGCTTTAGTCTTATTCGCCGATTAAACTTTAAAAAACACGCTAAGAAACCTTAACGCTTAAACTATTATCATTTTATACATAAAAATAGTTGAAAAAACAATATATAAATAAATTACGAATTAATTTTGTTAAATTATGTATATCGGTGTATTGTATATGTGAATATTATTGTTTTGCATTTTATAATTATCCTAAAATTTGTTCTTGTATCATAATTTAAATATTCCATATTGTTATGAATTTCACTAAATGCGATCATGTAATAATATCAAATTCAAATTATATTTGCAGGTATAAAAACAAAGGTTACGCGTTATTTAATTAAGCAACAAAAAATAATCAATATCAGTTCGTGAATACAGTAAAACCTATTTTTGACATGTAACGTAAGACGAACTCTCATCATCCCGAATTTAAACTCGCATCGAAATGCAATTATCCCTCAATACAATTACTTGGTCCGAATCGGTCATGTAAAAATTATTTTTACACCCGATTGTTATATTTTTATCAACGCAGTGTCTCATCACTGTCGAATTACTGGGAGCATTTATTTGCATTCAGGGAAGAAAGTCCTGCCGAACATGAAAAATTGAGTAAGCTGCGCGAAAACGTAGCAATAAAGTGACCGACATAAAAAACAGAATGCGAAGCGAGCGAAGACCGGTGACGCTGTCATTGACGTGTTATGAGACCTACTAACGAACGTAGCGGCTCATAACGCCGCTGTGGCGAAGGAAAGCATGACCCGGAAACTAAATCAGGGATCGCGGGAATGAGCTGTGGGATGAGCAGAAATTGTACACGAAGAAGCCGCCCCGTAGCTGAATCGCCGTTGTCGTCTTGTTCTGGCGCTAGCATTCTCTCTTTTTCCTATCCCGATAATTAGCCGCATAGACTGCGTCGCGGTAGGACTGATAATTCACAACATTGCGTCGCAGCCGCGTTCAAATGAGCATGACAAGTGTATTCGAGTGCAGTACTCCGACATAAAACCGCTACTTACACATACAAAAAAGAGCGGCAGCTGCCTATCTGGCTATTTCCATACATCTTTCATTGTGTTCTTTGTGCGTATAACTATAGATTCGCGAACTGACAATTTTATGGTAGAACAATGGCGGGCGAGGTTGAAAAGATAGCCGGGGCAAGAGAGACGGAGACAGAAAAGACTGATTCGACGGCAGCGCGGGAGCATCATTATCCGACTAAATAGACTGTCGTTTCTGCTGCATATTGTTGTCTATGTTACTGTTTCTATATTTCCGGCCCAAAACGTTCTTCCTACTTTCCAAACACAATCCAGTATTTTTATTGTGCCGCACACGCTCCCATCAGGAAGCAACGATTCTCAAGAACAAGACCTGGGTCTTTTAAAATTATCAAGACCCACGATAAACGGTTTTCACTATGCTTTAAACCGAGAGGACCGTAATTAAAATCGTTAACTGCTTTTATGAGCCTTCTCTACTAATTGTTAGACGTCTTGCGAGTGATCTGATTACATGTATTCTCGTGTACCTCCAGCTCTGGTACCTTTTGCGTATAATTTTAAATAAACCATTGTGATAGGACGTTTACGAATGACTGGTGATTGGTTCACATATTTTGAAAGCAGAAAATGTGACTCAATTGCAATTGAAACTATTGGATTTTACAAGAATATTCATTTTTTTTTCAATTACAAATAAATCTTTATAATTTTTAACCATGATTTCGTAATATTGAATAACCATTATAAACTTATACAATGGACTTTATTATTTTTAATATCATAAATAAACGTGATTAAATATAATGAAGTTCGTACAAAATAAATGTAATAAAAAGAGAAAGATGAGCGTAAGCTGTTTCAAAGTTGAAATGAGCCTGCTGCATAGCAAGTATTTATTTTTGAAAAACTTCTTTTTTCAACTATCTGCTGTTTTCTAACTTCATTTGCCACCCGAGGTATTAATTATAAAAAAGTAGTAACTAAATATCCAACAGGGAGGACCACGCAGTGGCAAACGAACGGACGGTACTGTAATTATCTCACTCGTCGAAAAACTTCTGATCTGGATAAACGTAGAGACCATTAGCAACTCCTTTCGCTCTCGTCTTGCTTATATGGCCTTAAAAAACATAAAATGAAATAAAAGAAAAAAGGAATGAAAGTTACCTATATTATCACAAATGAGAAAAAGATATGATTATATTTATATTTTATTATCATTTATATCCGCGGGAAAATATTTAGCCAGTCAGCAGTCTGAGAAAAGTATAGCTTTGAATTTAATTATTGAATGATAAAACAGAGAATGGAAAAAATCTTGACAATGATCGCGACGCGTACATATGATATAAATGACTAGATAATGAGTACTAGTAGCCGGTTACCAATTTGATTATCACTGCATAAAGAACAATTTCTTTATTGAAAACTTATACCTTGACTATTGAGTTACATTTAAATGTGATATATGATATTCAACCTGTAGTCAAGAGATTTTTTTTTAATTTAGTCACTCCATAAACTATCCCGATAATAATCAGACAACAATCTTAGCCAATATTAAAACTAGTCATATCAATATTTAAAAAATCATTTACCACAAAAATGAATAATGCTTTGGTTTAATATAAATTGCCATTTTCATTAATCTTTGTCATAAATATATATATATATTCAAGCACTCGTACACGCATATGTAACCAAAGAAACAATATGTCATAATACGTATAACTTTTTTCTGCGATATCCTCTCCTTAATTATTTTTAGATTATTTTGCATTGCTGAAATTAATGGATCTCGCAGTCGTTTATATGTAAAGTTTAATAGCGACGTTATTGATTATAATATTGCATGATTGGTGTAGTCTGGTCGTGGTGCATTTATCAATGTACAACATGCAACCCCATTCTACGTATCTGGCAAAAAAAATAACAACGAATACAATTACGCCGATATTTTGAATGTAACTTAGCATTTAAATGACGATAATTAGATTTCAGCAATAATTTTAATACCAATGTAACTGTAAATGACAAAATGCTCTCAATCGATATACACTTTTCAACGTTTCGCTAAAAAGCGCGATGTGTTATTGAAAGAGTGCAATATGTGTGTGAAAAAAGTGATGAACTTCTTTAGTGTTAATGGTGAAGCAAAAAGAGCCGCTTATGAAACGCGACAAACGTAGGACGGATACGATTCCTTCAGAATCGTCACCCTTCAAAAGCTACACGAAATTCCAATAGCTTTTACCTCGTCACTAATGGCTGCATCGCGGCGCCTACGAGTTATGTGTAGAAGCCTATGAGACTGTCAGACAAAGAGAAATAGATGCGGGGACAATGGTAATAAATGAAGATGAAAGACAAAGTGGAGAAGGACACACGTACTGTACGGCTGTATAAAAGCTGTTTTGCTTTTTTTGTTTTGCCCGCGTATCCTTTGTATCGACTGTTGAGAAAATAATAAAGAAGAACGGGGGAAAGGACAATGCTTTATATCAGTCTGTGTCATATGCAAGCATCGCATCAACACTATTCTATATCAACAGCATGAAAGTAATACATACTATTTGAGCAATGAATCAAGTTCATTATTTATCACTTAAAACGCTCTTTTAATAAGATATTATATATATTTCAGCGTTATTAACATTCATTCATTCGACCAATGTTGAATTAACAAAACTGTATACAATAAGATTACAGAATACATAATACAAAAGTTGCAGATAACACAAAATTTCACTGAAGCGAAATAAAAAATTCGTAAATATACTATTAATTTGTACAGAGGCACTTCTCTCAACCTATCTAATCAGTTATATATATTTTGTATGATATATAAAAATATATAAAAGAGCAGAATTTAAGGGTTGATACTTGAAGCAATCGCGAGCAATTATTATCCATTGATAGTCTTATATCAGAAACTTGTCGCGTGGATGTGGAATGTTAGAAAAACATTTGCAATAAGGATTCAAACGAGTTTCGCAAGTAAATGAATTCGCTGCATACGCGCGTCCATTGTGCACAGTCGTTACAATTATAAATTGAAACAATATAATGAACTTTGAATCATAAATGATGACACACAACCTGGACTTGTTACTAGTCCACTGATTACAAATCTTGAAAAGTAAATAATAGTTTATTGTATTCACTGATTTGTGATTTCCATTCACATAAGTTCTAGTGGATGGTGGTAGTAAATTACGTTTGCATTGCTTATTACGTCGCTTGCATCGAATGAATCTTAATTATTTGCAATTTTACGGTACGCAGAATGTAATTATAATACGAGCAAAGCTTTCTGCGACGCCGTAGGGTCGTGCGGTGCCGCCGTACTTACTCCTCGACCCGCCTTCCAACCCCTTGGTCCTTAGTTTACAACCCCCGCTACGGTAAGCCAGGCCCGCGCGTCAGAAACGAGCCGCTCTTGCCAAGAGCATTTCATCAGAAACGCTGTCGAGTTCCACAGACCACTTAACTCATAAATGAGGGATTATTTCATCGTGTAATCGTGTATGGACCAAAAAGCATTACAATTAACGCTAACCAACTTCCGCGGGCTATGCATCCAAAGTACAACTTATTATTACTTACGCGACGTGCAAGGACAACGACTCGACATTAGTTCGCCGAAAGCATTTCTTTTTCCGATTTTAGCAGTCGAGATTCATTTAAGGTGTCAAAACAAAACATCGTTTGAATGGATGTGCAGCGAGCCTTTTTTAAACGATCAATACTTTGTTCGTTCACTTTGGCGGCGCAAAAGAAACCGTAATAATATCGCAAAAGGCAAATGCACGTGTTCAATTAATCATAGTTATTTTCTAAAATGCACGAGACTTCAATTGAAATGTTAAAACACTGACATGAAATATTACTGTTGCTCGGTGCACTTTTTTAAATCCATTTTTAGTGCATTTCTTTGAACATTGCCTTTTGTTCTTGGTAATACTTCAAAGACGATACGTCTATAGAATTGAGAGCGCGCAAGCTCCCGAAGGGCGACCTCTACGAGGGCATCTCTGCTAAAGGGTATATGATTGATCGCAACTTGCCATGCCAAATAACGCAATTTTATTTCATTTGATTTCGCGAAGGTAATTGCTGTTTTGGCGGCTCCGCTACCAAAGCAGCAAATGGACGACTCGGCGATGATGTATTGGCTCGTCTCGCTTTCTCACATTGGCGCCTGCTACGCGCGTTATTAACTCTCATATATAAACTGCTTTCAGATACGATTCATCAGTTATATGCTTCAACATTATTGATATTCTTTGTCAATATTACGCCGTAATATTTTATACACTTTAAAGGAACCTGAATTGGATCAAGTGAACGTGATAAAATAAAATCCATACACGATTCATATTAGGCAGATGTATAAACATTTTAATTATAACAATTTGAATGTTTTTCAATGCTTACTTTCATTCATTTTTCATACAAATGTTTTTCCGTTTGTCAATTGGATTTTCCAAGCATAAAAATATATTCCATTATAATTCGCTGCCAGTTTCTCTCATGGAAAAAAATAAAAGTTTAAGCCATCCATCGTGTTCCTTGCGTTGTAATAAGTTGCAACTGCTACTGTTCAGTTGCGCAATGGTTTGATTCATTATAGTTGTTGTGGTCGCATCGACCACGATCACTCAAACTCGTTAAAACTTTCGACATTATGGTCTTTGACCCATGTTCGATTCTTCTTTTTTACGTTTTGTATTTGGCTTGTCTTTTAGTTTATTTTGATCGTGCAACCACAAACAAATCATGATGCTTTCTCCAGCTAATGTGCAGACTAAAATTATTGTTATATTATTTAAATAATCGATAATTGCGAATGAAATTCGATAAACGAAAGTATCACTCTTTTTATTATTAATTTATTAATAAACGGTGTCAGACGTACTTCCATTAAATGTTAAAATGATTTGAGATATATTATTATATATACGATCATAAATACTTGGCCGTTAATTATATATGATCGGTAATTAGTCGAAGCACAAAAATATATGATAGAAAATAAACAAAGACAGTTAGGATGCAATGAAGTATGCCTTAAGAGAGAAACTTCGAAAAAAGTAAAACAGGCAAAGCCAATCATGAGAAAGACAGAGGAAAAAAGGTAGAAAAGTGAGAGTACAACGCGAAATGCATGAAGATTTCGGAGTCATGCGATTCAACTATAAAACTCGGCGAGTTTTGCAGCTGGTGAGGAGGCACTACTCTCCCCCGCACTACATCTCGCCCTACCTTTCCGTTAAACCTGCAGTTATTTACGGTTTGATTCACCTTATCTCCACCCATCCTTCTACTCCCGGCACCCTCATCCCTATAAGGGCCGTTTAGCTCCTGCCACCACCTCCTGGTAGTACCCCCATCGACTCCATCCTCCCAATACCACCTACAGATAACAGTCGAACAACCTAAAACCACTGGTGGATTCCGCTTTTAATTCGCCCTCGCTTCTTCGGCTTCGTTTCCGCTGCCAGCTTCGTTATTACCGGCTCCACTTCGTGTTTCTGCTTTCTGATTTATTGACCCGGATTAAATATTCGCTGCCACATTCTCGACAAAACCATTCGCAGTCAAAAAAGAACCACAAGAATGGTGTGTCATCTATCAGTTCTTTCGTCGGATGTAACAATTGTCATAGAATAATGTAAGAATAATTTCATACATCTTTTGTGCCCAGACTTCTGACAATTCACAGTTAAAAGTATACATCTTTAGTGGTGTCTTGGCACCAAATAATAAATTACCTTCCTCCTCTCGCTGAAAAAGAAATTTACAAATTTTAATATATTTTTGGCAAAATTGTTTAATTGGTATAGGGGTTTTGATTAGAATATAATACTGATTAAAAAATTAAAATCTTTTTTATTTTTTTTTTTTTTGTAAAAATGCGTGATTATAACGATGAAATTAAATATTCTTCATCCTTTCATTATTCGCGTACAATATTGGGTATATTAACAAAAATATCACAAAGTTTACCTTTATTTTTTCCTTGTTTGAGCACTAATAAAAACTGTGCAGAAGAAGAACAATGAACATTGGAATCATATGATGTAGTGACTGTTTATTTCTCACTAATTATCAGACTTGAGGAGGGTTAGTTATTGTTATTTATGCAGGATTTTTCTTTGTAGGTATTCACCGGGCTCGATTATGTGAAAGCATGCCATTCTTGCACTGGTTATACCACTTGAAAGATAACGCAAGCCGTCGACCGAAATAATCGATCTCGATGCGAAGCAAATATTATATTTTCACAGAGTACCTATTTACATCCGAATGGTGTACGCGAGCGCATCCCCAATGTAAATACTTGCGTCTCGTTAAGTTAACAGTATTCAAACAGACGTCGACTCAACCGACTCACATCGAAGATTTTGCGGCACACATCCTCTTCCTCTACCATTTCTGATCTGCGCTTTAAAATAAACCATCTGAACATAAATTCATTTTTCCATATTATAATAAGAGAACTTCTTGCAAATATTTATCAGCCCAGGGAATAAATGGTGATTTTAACTAATGGATAATAGAGTCCATATGTTTTAATTTAATTATAAATTTATTTACCAATGGCAGCGAAAGTTGAACTATCTATGTCTCGTGCCGAAAGTTTCATTTTCGCCCCGCTCCGCTGAAACGTAAAACATTGTGCCGGCCTCGGGCGCAGTGGCGCCTTCGAGAGTAATATATTATTGTATATTGTCTAATTTGTAATTAATACCATCAAGCAATTTTCACGATAATTTATCAGTATACTCAAATTAAATTTGTTTTAATTGCAAATAGATAATTTTTTTAATTTTACTATTACAAATTACGCCGGTTTACCACAAATTATACGATAGCGTACTATTTGCTACAAGTCATAAACAAATTTTACATATGAATAAATAAGATACGATTTAATCGTTATATAATAACATTTGAGGTCTTTTATTTGCAGACACTAGTCTATGGCGTATTAAAATAAGTGCACATGATTCATATCCGGGCTATATTTGACATCTGCAAGTTCAGATCTGTAGTCTGGGTATTGTACTCTCATTATCCTTCTAACAAACCACTCGGAAATCTGAAAACATAATCGGCAGTAGGAATCATCTAAGAAGGTGAGAGGATGGTTTTCAAACCTACGCCGACTAAATCCGAAGGAGTGCTTCTTCGGTTCCTGCGGTAGACAGGACGACTGACTGGCTTGCTGGCACAGCTTTTGCTATCAGTGGCACTGGCAGCGAAGCCTGCCTATCCATCCACTCCACAATGCGGAGATATTAATTATAAGATATTATGATAAGACGTGAACAATACACCCGTATTGAATGAAAGATCCTCCCGCGTTATATCGAGCTACCATGACGAAAGTGTAAGCGAGACAGCATAGTCGTCGTGGCGACAGAAGAGGATGTGTCTTAATCCAACTTAACCTAACAGTGGCTGGCTCCTATCAGTACATACTCTACGTGCCTATATTCACATATGCAATCCCTCGCACATAAACGTCCTTAATATCGATGAATTAAGTACGCGTAGAAAATAATAGGTGCAGCTCGATTCTCAGCAAATTAACATTGTACGCGGTACGTGCTTAAACGCGTCTTGAAATATGAAGATAGCACAACGCATTACAGAAGAAATGACACCCAGTAATAGGGTACATTTCAAAACAAAGCAACCGATTAGTCCCGTAGAAATCGTTTGTAATTACGTGGACGAACACAGCGACTTCTTGGAACGCTTTACGGCCTCTTGGATACAGAGATTTACGAGTTATCGCGCACTCTGATAGCTTCGAGTATCGTAAGGGTCCTCGTAAATACTGCCCACTCTTAGGGCTTCGGCTAATTCACCTACTTTTTGGTTTATTTTGCCCAACTTCCATCGGCAGCTTCAACCATCGTGTTAAGACTTAAGGAGATAGAGAAATCAATAACGAATTATCCGTTCTTCGCTTCGGTCATGTGAAAAATGCAAAACAGAATGAGAAGGATACGAGGTTTAATTTAAAGCAATAAATTATTTAACTAAATATTTGAAATTATTCGTAATTTTAAATCCGTAATTTACATATTTCAATTAGTTACATGAAGCATCTTAGTGTTATTTCAAATTAGACGGTGTCTTATCTCAAGACATTCCTTCAATCTTGATATCGTCCATCTAAAGAAGGATTCTGAACGATTCGAAATCTGCAAGGGGAGCGTTAATTCGAACCATGGTAGGGCGAGAGATCGAGTTTAGTATTTACGTAACTACAAATGCTTTGAATTCTCTAGTCCTTCCACTGACAGAAGCTCGATCCTTCTGCCATGTCACTCTCAATCGAGAATTCTGTAGTGTCGACAGAACTTGTGAAATCGGTTAGATTCCTAAGATGTTGCTTTCCTTTGCATTTGTCTAGTCTTCTAAGTTCTCTAATATTATAAGAAAATTTGAATTCTTCTGACCATTGGACAGTTTGCTTAAAAGTATTGAAAATACCTATTTGACATGAATACAAAACTCTGGGGCATTAAGCTGAATTCTAATGTATCTGGTGCAAAAATGCGACGAATGAAAAGTATAGTTATTGGAATAAAAGAGACAAACACGATAAAAACATATAAAAAATACAGTTCCGTATATTCAGAATATTGTGCATTATAATATATGAACAACAGATAGACTTAATAAAATGATAAAATTTATTCATAACGGTAAGATCGAATTAAGTCGTCAATGCAATTCAAAATCTCACATGCTTATGATACCATAAATTCAAATTCAAAGGCAGTAAGCCGTCCCTAAATCTTGTACAATCAAAATCCATTGTTTGTCTAGGTCTGTCGGACCGCGTTATGACGACGTACGATTATAGCATATACTAAGATAATGTATCCGGTCGTCATATGACATCGTACGTAAATAGAAAGACAATAAAGGATGTCTTCGAATTAACGAGAAAATCATATAATATTGATGTAAAAACATTGCCTAGAAAATCAATAATAACACAATTTAATTACAATTTATTATTGTAAATATTCATTAATTAAATAAATATCATGATCCGGTATTTACGTCTTTTAGTAATTACTTATATTTAATGTCATTCATATGACATTATATATAATGCGAATTATCATTATATACGATTATACATATCAAATTAAAAACGAAATTAGTGTGTGTTAATTAAAGTTACTGGCGTGTATTAAAATAATTAATTAAAATCAAATTTTTCGAATGCGAATACTTTGATATCCGTTAAGTGCTCATCTTTCCTAACCATCTGAACTAATTTTGTAATATATGTAGAACATAATCAGTCGCATATAAAAGCACTTGAGAGTATTTACGATATCTACACGTCAAATATTTATATTTCACAAAAATATGGAAAGTAAGTATAACAGTCCAGTGAATAATCTCGTTGGGTAATTAAAAATAAAATTCGGCTGAAATTGAGAGATCTATCTGCGGCTTTAATGTCGTCGTATAATTTCTAACACTCGTTGCGCGAATTTCCATCAAAATGCCTTCAATACGTCGGAATAAACAAACATTTGATGCAAAATTTGGTACATAAAATATCTGATTTCGTTTCTTTAAAATTCGACTATATTTAGACCTCGAAGTTTATAAAATATTCAATGAAACACCCCGTGCAACCCCATCGGAATAGATTCGCACGAAGTCTTAAACACGCGCATGTGCGTATATATAACACACTAATGCGGTTGATTCATGTACATATATTCGGTAAATACACATAAACATAAAAGCACTCGCGCCGATAAAACGTTGCGGTATCCGCAGATATCGTGCTCCGCTCCATCATAAAAGAGCACGGTGTATGCCGTGGTACCGAGTCTTTAGAAATATTGGTTAAATTTACATATTTTACTGTAAAGAGAAGTCCATGGAGTAAAGGAGAGGATCACAGATGTAGCGGAGGTGAATCGCGAGGCGTAGGGGGTGGTAAATGGGAATCCGGGGTTACTTCAATACGGGTGGTTTCAGAGATGCTAAATATTAATACCTACTAGTGTTCCTTTTATACTGTGTTTTCTCTTGCGCCGGTTCCTATCATTCTCTTTAGCAACCAGATGGTTCTTCCCTTTCTTTTTCAGGTCTTTTCTCTTACTCTCCTTTTTCCATCGTCATAGCTTATCCTATCACCGTTACTCCATGGACGAGTTACGTGCCTCGGATACGGAAAGCCTCTTTCGGATATGTCTGTCTCTTTTAGCTTTTCAGTCCACCCGGTCAATCCGTGAAATTCATATAATTCGCATATAACGCGAGATACGAATTCTAATTAAAACTGTCTGGCAGTCGAAGGTAGCGCGAAATTAAAAGGAACAAATGTTCACGGAGCTTTCTTCCGCGGGAAATAATTATACTTTAGTGATAAATTTTCTAACGAAGTCATATTTATTGAATTCATGACAATTAAGTGTAATGCTATTAGTGCTGCAACGTATAAATAACGGTGCATATATAGTGCGTTTTTGTACGCTGCAGTAGCATAAATAATCTGAGCGTTATTAGACTGCCAAATATTTGTTGAACCGTCGCGTGATATTCAATTAATATAATTTTTTCAAATACTTGCGTTAATTTATTTTCGCCACCAACTAAAGAGGCAACGAGAGAACTTAAGGGAGGCCTGCGTCACTCGTGGCAGGATCGCGTTGTATAAAGGAACTGTACGTGAGGGTAGAAAAAGGTGAAGTGAGGTCGCGCGGGGAGTGGAAATAAGACGAGTGGGTCCTCAGTTCTCGAGTATAAGTAAAAAACAAGCCAACGAATAAATATCCCGAGAAGAAGCGACTAGTCAAGCGTCGAAGAGAAAGGGAAAAGGGGAAAAGGACGGAAAGACGAGAACGAAGGAAAACAGCGCCGAGAGAGAACGTTTTAATTAATATTATTCACTTCTTAACTTGAGGATCAAACGTTTCCGTTTGCACAAAACACTCCGACAGTCAGCGAGCGTTCAAAAATAGCTCGGTTTTATACGAACTTGCCGATAATAACGGAGAATAAGCTTTCGTTTAAACGCGCAATTTGCCAAACTGTTTCACGGGTGATTGATAGTATTTAAATTGAATGCGGGCGTGCAAATACTGAATATTAAAAAATTTACTCAAATTCACGTTGATATCAGGCAAACGTCGTGTGATATTTGACGGTTTTGTACATCATTTGTCAGTTCTCATCACTCATGCCGTCAATATAGATCATATAGGTAATTCACGACGCGACTTTGGGTATCGCGCGAATGTATTCAAAACGCGGAACAACTCCAACCGCACGTGCTCAAGAAATGAACAAACAATAAAACCCCGCATTTGCATCGCGAGTTCCTTTCTTTCTGGGGGGGGGGAATTCGATCGTTTGTCAAATAGACAACATCTCGCGTAAATTGGCCCTACTCCCGAACGATAACATATTAAAATTTAGTCAAATGGGTTTCACCCACTTTAGAAATTGTTTGCTTCCTACCAATTCACGGAATTTCAAATGATTCCAATTTGGACAATGGGTTAATTATATTTTCTTGTTTCTCCCCCTCGGTTTCGCAACACTCGTATTTTCTCATTACCGTATCATTGATTCATTTAATTATAATAGTCGGTAATTATTTTTCTACACTGACAACCAAATGTGATCAGCAGAAAAGTGGATTGAAAGATGCTGGGACCACGTCGTAAAAGACATCGTAAGGGATTATACAAACTGGTATTGAGATGTTCCCTTTTCAAAGTTTGAACTGATTTTCCACTTGTGGGATATTCAATAAGGCTACATTGAAAAGGAAGCCATGAAGAAGGCTTTGCAAGAAGAGAGTCGAAATCTGCAAAAGGGTAGAAGCAGAGTGTATGAGGTGCGTGCACAAAAACGAATGTGCGTATAAACTCACAGACTAGAAAACAGCATTGCTATACGCTATACGCAACACATCCACATCGGTATTCCTGTATCGACTGTTACGTATTTCTACGTGCCTGGAAGCGCTTCTAAGGGTCTCAAGCAACACTCGAAAATCCAACGTCGTGACAGTCTTATGCAAAGTATTCGAATCTTCTACGAGATGAATGCTGTGTAATGTTTTCGGTAGAATTTCCGCGATAGAGCTGCGAAAAATGTGCACTTCAAATTAAGCCGTGGATCGATTTTCAGCTCTTCAGACTATAGTCGAGTAGCGTAATAAGAAGGAGATACTGCTCATCAAGTCAATAATTACCCGTCAATAGAAACGTAACGTTATAAGAATATTGCAAGCTCTTTTCAGGAAACATTGAGACTTTCGAACATAAGGAGATCGTAAAAGTATTTTTTACAAAATAAATGAATAAGCGATTATGCAAAGTTAATCAATGAATCATTATGATTTAAATATAACAAGGTTTGGTTGAGCGTTTCCTTATATTTATATTTCATTTCTAAGCAATATCACATAAACGTATTATTTATAATTTTGCATTAAAAAGTAATTTTTATCTGCGATTTTATAGGAAAACATGAAATTATGTCAATAACAATAAATTAGTGTTTATAAATATGAATTGTTTATTATGTAAAGAACATAAGCTGTATTTATATTTTTATTTATAAATAATGATCATTATAATTCTCACAAACTAAAATGCTGTTGTCCGTGGAATAGATTTTATAGCATCAATAAGGAATATTCATTTTCATTTCGTTATTGCGAATACAAAAATTACAATTAATACTTCAATCAGCAATTAATTAGAAAACATATGTATAAAACTTAAAAATCACTGTAATTGTACGAAACGGGCTTATCGTAACTAATAATATATTTTTTAAATAAACATATTATTATTATTAAACATTTATTTATTACACCCTGTTTGTGATACATTAAAATAATGCTTGAATAATATATAACACGTTAATCTATTATAAAATAACTTAAATTAATAATTGCGTCACCATTTTTATTTTAATGACAAACATAAATCATGTTTTATTAATACTAATACAGGATTATTGCGAGAATGAAAAGGTAAGACGAGATTATATTAATAAAATATTTACCATGGCCATTAGTAATACCGTATTAATATCCTTTCATTTAATTAAACTCAGAAATAATAAACCGTAAATAATTAGATTTGTTATATTGAAGCAATAGGCGAAATGGGAATAACTTGGAATGAGCCGCAACGTATATCTTACCGCGCGTAACTGTTGTTTATTTTTAAAGACATTAGAGTGCATCGTCAAACGCTGAACGCTGAAAGCACGATAGGGTATGAAAGCTATTCTCAAATGCTAAGCAGTCTCGAAATCTGAAAGAGCTGGTACATCCAGCATGGTCAGCATTAACGGCGACTGCACCTGTCAATAGATAATAACGCGGAGTCGAGTTCTATGTGAATACACCGGCCAAAGATCAAACAGCAAACCTAAACCGCTGTTTGTTTTTCATCACGCGCCTGATCCCCTATGCAACCACCGTTTTATTCAGAATTTAGGTTAGGCCGCTCTGATACACTCAGATGTCTACGTAATGTGTGAATGTACGTGTATAGATGAATGCATGTGTATCGAAATCCCTTTCTGCTACGATACGTTTCATGAAGACGATTCAACCCTCGAATTCATTGAGTTGTATAAGTGCATCTGACATTTATATACATACTTACTGGACACAAAAGACTTTTATTTTAAAAGCTCAACGTGAAAGAAGTAACGTACGGGAAACTAAAGGAATGCTCTCGCCGGAACATCTATCGCTGATTCGCAAAAAGAAAAGCCCTTTTCACAATATTTTTGTATTTACAATGAATTATATAATTGCCGAAATAACGCGAAAACGCGCTTCAATTAACATTAGCGCGCGAGCACAAAAGCAATTTCTGGCGTAGACATTTTTGGACGTGACGTACTTCTTTTAGTGATACGGTTAATTCTCGTCTCTTTGAATTTGAAGTAGAAAGACACGAATTGCTGGAAGAAAATTGCTCCACCGCCTCCGAAAGAGTCGTACGCGCGGACGGTTTCCGTTGAAACGACGCGGGATGGGAGAATTTTCGCGTTATCCTCATATAGACAAAGTATCCGAGAGTATTATCATCGTGCATAATGCATGCACACACACCGGTGAGACCACCCCTTCCTCTTCACTTACGACAGCGGGCTCACCCTGTTCCCTCGTACCTCGCTTCTTCCGCCGATTCCGTGAGTCCTGTATTTCCATACCATCCCTTCTTTTTCATTTGCTCCCCGCACATCAAGTATTTTGTATTATTTTATTGTGTCGTGAGTCAATAGCGACTGCCTCCTTCCTTCATTTCCGTATTACGTATGCTCACATTCTTCCCCGATTCTCATACAAGTGCACAATATCGCACATTCCTATTCTAATGTGAGAGTGTCGCGAGCGAAGATACTAAAATTGTGTATAAGCTCGTATATAGTTATACCTAAACGTGAGTACATTTGCGCACATTCTCTCATAAAGAACTGGAGATACGGGAGTAATAGAAGAATAGAACCCTACGCGCGTGTGTGCATGTGTGCGAATACATTGAGAAGCATTAAACATTCATTGCTGGAGGATCACGTATTATTACTGCATCCTGACAAGCAGTATATTTATTTATTGTCGGTTGACACGTATCCCGCAAATTATGCATAACCGCTGGATCACGCTTTTTATTTCAATTAAATACTTGTAGCTGGCGCAAGTGTTATTGAACCACGCAAATTGTTTCGTTATCATTAGCATGAACGTTCGCGGAATTATGCAGCCGCATGGGGTGTTGCGTATGATAGTCGCGGGATAAAAAGCATCGCGAGAGCGGAAGACTCGGGGCAGTATAAAGTTCAGCGCAGAGTAGCTTTCGGAAAGAGGGATCGGAAAGTAAGAAGAAGACTGGAAGAGGGATGCCAGATCCAAGAAGCTGAAGGCGCAGAGGGTGGTGCGCGCGTAATGGAGTGAGAAGGCTGTATTAGCACGCGTGCAGACCAACAAGAAAGGAGCGAGGAAATAGTGAGCCAGTAGACAAATGGGGGAAGCAAGCTTGTTTCGCAAATAGTTAGGAAACGGCTAACGCTGAGGATAAAGTGGTATCGGAACGAGACGATCGTCGAACAGATGCCGAGCCATAAAACAACCACTTCCTGTTTTCCACCCTCCTGTTACTGGAGCAAGCCAACTAGCGTTTCTCTTAATGGGCCAAGACAAACTGCCGCCCTCTTAGTTCGGTGTTTAGTTGGACCTCCAGAAGCATCGCGAAACGTCTAAACAATTTCAACCAATCCCTATTACCATTCCGCGCGCTTTGCATTCGCTTATCAGTTTGATGCTGACTTTTTCGAAATACTCGTTAAATTTATTTTCGTTAACCGCCAATAAATATTAACCCGGCCATAGCCAGTTACGAACTTTATTCATTTATGTATGCTTACATGCCTGCAAGTCCGCCCGAATTTCGTACGGTTCATAAATACGATTTATAATTTTCAACCAAATAGCCGTGACTGCGTTGGGACTGCAAAATTGACTGATTTCATGCCAAAATCAACGTAACAACGAGCAAAATGACATCGGTGTTGTATCATCTCTCTTTCTCACCTTAGGGGTGCTCCTTTTAACCTTCCCTTCGTCTCGCTTCCTCTTACGTTATGTAACAACACACGTCGTAGAATATGTTCGCTTACGAGACACCGGCTTGAATATATGAATAACATTGTACATGCTAACAACCACGGCATATTGAATGTCTACAGACAGACTTGGTTCAGCCCCTTACCCTTGATTGCGAGAACCCGTAACTACGTTAACGATATGACTAACGTTCATCGCATTTTAACTTGTGCGTTTAATTGGTATCAGCAAAAAAAGTGTCGCTATCAATCAAATTACTCATTACGGTTTCTTACGTTATTTTTCATCAGTTTGTTTTTAATTTCGCAATTCTTTTTTGTTTAAATAATTGTATACATTATATTTAATTAGTATTCGTATCGGAATTAAATTTTCTAAGATGTTTACATTTCAGAGTAGATCCCTTTGCATCTATTCACGAGGACCTCAAATCACGACTGCGTTTAATTGAATAGCTTAGAATGGTGAGAAAGGGTTTACGTACTACCAATCACGTATAAAATCGAATAGCTTTTGCGACTGATAATGTTGCCTTTGATTATAAGTAAATAGTTTAATTTAGTTTGATTTAAAAAAACTAAATAATCGTCTATGTTATAAAAATCATTAATTTATAAATTTAATTAAATATAATTTAGAAATATGTATTAAAAGTATAGAGTTTCTTACATGAGAGATTTATTTATCTAACTTTTAACTTTGAATTTTCATGTAAAATAGTGAATAATAAAATCTAAACTTATACAGATGTACATTTTCAAGGCTTAATTCCTTTTTTAAATATTTCACTTCCATTCATGAAAAATATTTTGATTGAACTAACATTGGCTCGTAGAACTTCGCTCAGAAGCTGCTTTTAATAATTATTAAACAAATCAAAACGACATAACCTACAAGATGTGAAGATTTAGCCATTCATATTTGTTGACCGAGACACGAGACAATTCTTTTGAAATAAAATTGCCAAGTGCCCATTTGTTTCTAATGGTTGAAAAGAAACTTGAAATACAAAACATTGCGAATGTCTGATTCGTTAAATTAATATATAATTCGAGATCATTATTTCGCAAAAAACGAAGTTCTTTTGAGGGTATCCCTGATGGTCCAATAAGGTATTTGTTTGTGTATTTGTCGAACGAGGTAGACAGGTGGTTAATCACGAGTCAACGATGGTACAAACGTTGTGGGGCCGTTATTTCTCATTAAAAACAAGGGGTTCATCGCATCACAATTATTATAGAAGTGCGGTTCAGTCTGTCGGCAATCACGGTTTAGTGAGCACATGGTATCGCATCGTATTTTATAACCAGGAAGAACAAGAGTCATTGAGAGGTGTCACTTCGTGGCATATTCGTTTGTCTTTTCCACTACTCGTCATTATCTAGACTATATTGTGATAGCGCATCGGCCGCACTCAAGTGTGCAATGCGCAAAATACAAATAATCAGAAACCCTCTGTGAAATTCTTCTTCTTACGCTTAATGCCCTTGTCTTTTGTTTAGCGAATGTTTACAACAGCTAACGCGTCAGCCCCTAACTCTAATACTCTTATCCCAAGAATCAGATACTTATAGCATCGATTAAAAAACTCTGATCTCGTTGCACACTCTACAAAGATATTACGAAACCATTTTGACTCAAATTCGACAATTTGCAATACCACGGCCGTTTTTATGACAATTAGCGAAACGTATTTTGTCATCTCAATGGTCATAACCATTTTAAATTTTGACGAGAAATAATTATTTCGAACAATATACATTACAATTACAGAAAAAAGTTCTGATGAAGGCCTACAAAATTTTCGCCGAAACGTAAAATAAAGAATAATAAATTCATCAAATAATAAAACTTTTTGTTTTATTTTGTCTGTTTTAAAAAAGTATTCATTAATATTTTTGACAAATTATATATGAAATAACAGACGTTAACAAACAATACAACATTGATATATTTCGATTAAATGATATAATTTAAATACAAAACAATTTATACGTTAGAAATTAAACACATTTTTTCAAGTATGAAATACAATCTTGCGAAAACTACACACACAGATGCTGTAT
>JABFQC010001079.1:0-21249 GCA_022817085.1 Psilanteris sp. ZL-2020 | reverse complement strand
ATATATATAGGTATATCTATTATTACTCTCGTGTTTAATACCGCGACATTTAAAATACAATCATATTTTTTAATATTTTCATTACTGCGAGACATTTGATCGCACAAATTGTATGTTAAACTTTAATAATAAATTAAATATTAAAAATTTAATTACGCAAAAACATTTAAAGTAATTAATTTAAATGAAAATGATAGAAAAGAGAAAAAAATTCAAAATGAAAATAAAATAATCCTTAAAATGTAGGTGTCAGTCATATATAGAGTATGGAATATATTTGTATTATTTCTAATCGAAAGGTGACACATTATATTATTGAATTACAGAAGCAACTACTTTGTGCTAAGTAAGTTTACCGTATTACTTTTAAGTTTAGTTCGATTAGAACACGCATTCGGTTAAGTCCGTCGAATTGAAAAATTGCAGTTTATTTTGAATTACAAAATGTTCGTATGATAAATATAGTTGACATTAAATGGCATTGCAATTGGCGTTACAGGTGAGCGCGTACGCTGTTCTTGGGGTGGTATTGATTGACGAGCAACCAGTGAAATAACTTGCATAAGAGTCCAAGGGCACACCGGCGTGAGAGCTCGAGCATTTCCGGCTAGAATCGGAAACGGTCCCGCATGTCACCAAAATATATCAAGCTCGAAGAAAGCCGGTAGTCATGATGTCCTGAGGGTCATCGTTGACGCGCACATATCAAGATTAGTGTTTCACCAAATTATTAGTTAGGACGAAATTAATCGCAAAAAAATGACGTCGAAGTTGCAGTCCTTCGGTGACATCGTCGGATTCCTTATCCTCTCGATTATCGCCATCTTCGAGAGCATAGTACGGATGTTCATACCGAAGAAATATTTCATGAAAAGTGTTTCCGGCGAAATTGCTCTTGTGACCGGAGGGGGTGGTGGTCTTGGTCGACTTATTTCTCTCAGGCTTGCCAACTTAGGCGCCATCGTTGTCGTGTGGGATATTAATGAACAGGGTAAGTTTTGTCTTAGGGAGAAAATTGATTTCTTTCAAATTGTCTGTATCTTTAACTGAGCGAACTTAAACGGATTGTCAAGATTCGCGTAATTTTGCATTTAAATTTGACTGCAGGATGTATATTTGTGCTTATCTTTTGGACTTAAATTTTATAAATATAAATAAAACAAAAATAAAATTAGTAATTGGCAGTTGCACATTTTTGGAGTGAATTAAGAAAGTTTCATTGGTTAATACTGAAGTCGACCTTGTGACATTGAAAAAGTTTTTTTGTCCTGCTTTGATAAATATTACAACACTATTACTTCGCGCGCAAACTTCAATGCGAGTATACAGTTAAATTGTTAATTACTTTTACTTTTAATTTGTTAAGCATTGTATTTACTTTTCATGATATTAACTGAAAATGAATGTTCCACGATTTTAAATGCACTCGTTCTATTATAACTTGTAGTAATTGATGATATTTTAAAATAAAATTCAGTAGATCGTTTTCAAATTATATCATGATAAGTGTAATATTAGTTTTATACGATAATTATGAGTAGTTCGATTAAAACTCGCGAATAAATATTATTAGCAGTTTTAATAACGATAGATTAATTAAATAAATAAAGATGGATAAACTATTTTGTAATATAAAAATTCACGGTATTGAAATAAAAATGCGTGCAAGAGTTGTTAAATTAAAAAACGTATATGTATAATCAACTGTATACAAGTGATGTGTTCTTAGTAAACATTCTTATCTGCATTATACGAGTCCAGTAATCTCGTCAATCCCGTAATTTTTGCACGAATGTAATAATTAATAATTAAAAAAAATTATTACAAAATAATTGATCTTATTCTTGGATTATATTAGCACACGAACTAATACAATCAATATACAAATTATTTTAATAAGAAAAACCGAGCAGTTATAATTACAAGAGAAATGGGCAAAAAGAGTAACAGAAGATAATTATGAATGCTTTATTGCAGAATAAATAATGGTCTGCGTATAATGATATTTAAGTGGCGGTTTTTGTTGTGTTTTAATTGATAAAAGTAAACTTTACGCGGCATAATGCTAATATTATTTTTTATGCCCGCAACAGAATGCATAACGAATGTGTTAATTAATAATTATTACAATTTATAATGTATAATGAATACGTGCCAAAAATAAATAAATACGTGCTTTCGATTCTATCTATATTATTGTTTCAATTGACTAAATTCGATCAATTTTCTTTCCCTTTAATTCAATTATTTTGTTATTACATGATAATGGAATAATTTACTGACATATTTTATAATTATAAATGCTATTACAGGCACGAATTGGTTTGGTATATGCTATGAAAAAAATAAGTTTTATTATTTATCAAATCAAATCTAATGTAACTTGTCAGACACGAGGCTTGGATGTTATCTAATATTAATTGTTATCTATCAAATAAAATATACGCGTACGAAAACCAGTTTTGCAACAATAAATAAAACATTATGATAAAAAACTAGTTAAAAAACACGAGAATAACGTATCGGTCTCGTATTGTAATAAAAAATTATAATTTCAAGTTTTACATAATTTAATTAATTATTAATCTTAATCATACTTTTAAAATATTTCAATTTTCACAATGAAATTTTACGCGCTTAAAAAAACTAATACGTATAATATAAGAAGTTTTTGAAACCTCGTATATGATCGTCAAGCGTATAGTTATTCATATTGCGAAATGCAAAAAATAATTGCATTAAATTGTTAAAACTTCAAGTGTTCAGTGCATATTTACACTCACAAATTGACGGAAAAAAAAATCAATTTAATCAATTTTCCGGCGCAGTTCGAAGTTTCTCGGTATGTCTATCAAGTTTAATGTTTTGAAGTCTTAAGACAATTTTGCAAAGAATGTATTTCATTCATGACCGGCTCCCGATAAAATTGAACTCTTATAGGGCGATGGAACTGGAACTTTCACATAATGGTCTTATTCTAACATTTCCATTCAGTTTTACAATTCTATACACCACTAAAAGTTTGAAAATAAACAATTTAAACAGCATTCGTATTGAAAAAATACAATTTGCATTATGCAAGATATTAATAATCGGTTTTATAGTAAAAATATAGCTAATTAGTATTCATCGCTTTTTAACTGGTATAAAAAAATATCACGTAATGTAGTGAGATAATCGAGTTGGAAAAAAAATGTTCAATCAGGAATCAGGTATTTTTGTCTGGTGATTGCTCACGTGAGCATCACTCGCTGCATATTTATAATATCGTGGTTGTTGCGATCACGATAAAATGCTGCAGAAAATTCTCCTTATTCAATATATATATATATTGTATACATATTGATCAATAGGTCAAGATCGGCATTGTTTATACAAATCAAAACAGCTGTCTTAATTAAAATTGCACTAAAAAGGATCTTTGAGATTCGCAACCATTTATTTTAATTTCCAATTTTACGTTGCGTATAAAGTTTTGTTTTAAGTACATGTTAGAGTAATGAGCACGTGACGATCGAATAAGCGGATTGATTATTATACGTTTTTTATGAACACTTATTATTAGACTTATTATTAGGCTCCGTTTTCCTACAATGTGAACGGTATTCTTTTTTATTTTATATTATTAGATTCTGCTTGCATATTCTGATGAGCGTTTACCTTTTTCAGTATTTTTTAATAAAGAAAAATAGTTATTACATAATTATATTATCATTGATGCATGTGCCACATAATTTGTTGCATATATATATTTCTTTCCTTTTCCTTTCTGCGTTTTTGTGTAATACATTTCACTTTGATAATGATCAAGATTTTGTATTTCAAATTACTTAATGTCTGTACTTGATAATTTCAATTTCACGTGGGTACTGTCTTTACTAAAATATGTGTAATTGCGAATTTGTATTATTATAATTACATATTTATTATTATTTATATATTTCATTGTAACTCAAAATTGATTAAATCTATTATTTTTTGGGTTCAAATATTTCATCTGGCATTAGAATAGCAGTAATCGCTGAATAAATCTACTTTGTTCATATGTTTGTTTATAATTATAATTACTCAAAATGCAAATATAAATAAAGTAATAAAATTTAATATGGATATACAGACATTTTTGTTTTTTATCAATCATTTTGTGATTTAATATAAATATAAATCTGTTATTATTATTAAAAAATTATAGTCTAAAATAAATTTGAGAATAAATTATTTATTCTAAAATAAATGAATGCTATTAGAACGCATTAAATTATCTAATTGAAACGAAAATGAAATTGTGTGACGAATAAAATTTCTATAAATTATGTTCCTTTAAGGTAATATTGCGTATTTTTGCAATGCGTTTCGCAAGTTTTATTATTGCTCAATTTCATTATTAAACGAATAAATCGTCCTGTGAATTGCCATAAAAAATGTGTACGCACACATTTAAACAAAACAAAACAAAAAAAGAAGAAAAAGAAACAAAAATTCTCATTTATTATAACGAGTGACCCTGTAACTTTGACCATGCAATAATCAACCAAATAACAACGGACTTTCAACCGGTAACAACTTTCTACGAGAAATCTAGAAATCCCGCGACTCGTATGCAATAACATTTCATATTTTTGCAATTTGTACGTATTAATCTTATTTTACGTACACGACGAGACGGACGCAACAAGCCGTGTCGATATGATCGTTTCTTTGCCGAAAACGGAACTTTGGTCATCTTCGCACAGTCACGCAGTGAATACAATTTAATGCCTGCAATCGTCTTCCTTTTCAATCTACATTACGCAAATAGAGATACAAATCAGTTTATTATTGTTGGTATAACGAGTAGCGTAACAAATCAATTTTATAACGCTGAATTGCATATGAATGCGATATTAAAGCGTAATTTTAATATCGTTTGCTTTACAGAATCGTTTACTGATGAATGGACTCTCGATCATTAAACGCTGGACCTGAAACGTATAAAGCACTGGGTGGGACTTAATTTAGTAACACATTTTTGTTGTCATGAAATCTGGTTATTAATAATATAAAACTTTAAATATAATCATGATCAAATGGTTATTTAGATTATTTTATTTTTGTGTGGTTAATTTTAAACTTTATTATTATTCAATGATAAATCTCATATCATTTGCGATAAGAGTATTGTCTGCTTTATGTTGATTTAAAAAAGATTCCTAGTTTACGATGTCTGGAATAAGTCATTAAACCTTGTATATATAATAGATAAGTTCACTGCTTGTTGTTTAATGCTTCAACGAATGCTCTAAGGATTTTTTTATATTTTAATTCTATAGAAATTCTAGTTATTGGGTTTGACTGACATGTATCTCACACAATAATATTTCATTTTAATCGAATACACGCGCCATTGCGATTGACAGCATATATTGCAAATGCAATTTGAACAGGGGGCCGTTGCAAATACCGAAATAACAATGCAATATTATGAACTATTTTGAAGATCATTATTTCAAATTATTAACGCGGAAAATTCAAAAATACGAAATCGCAATTAAGGTAAAGTCCGTTTGTTGGCTGTTCGAGTAATTGAATCGAAGTAAAGAAAACGAAAAATTGTGTTTTACACCGCTTAATTTACATAAAAATTTGGAATCGAGTAAGTTTTGGGAATATGAGAAAAAGGAAGATGGAAGAAGTTTACATACAAGCAGATTGTAGAAATGATCTAATTTCATGGTCAAAGTCGTCTTTTTCCGGATGTCTTTAATACCACGCTTGATGACGGGTTCATCGGCCGGCCTACTGCTGTGAATGTCTGTGCGAATCTGTGCGAGTACGTATTATGCTATATTGCGCGCACAGGTAAATGCAAAGACATAGATGAAGATTGCTTAAATGCCTCACGTATACATCCCCAACTACGGTTTGCACAAGAACTTAACGAGATATGAAGCTATTTGAAAAAAAAAGTATGTCTTGCACAGGCTCGAAAAAAGCGATGCGCAGTGAAATTGAAAGAGCAAAAGTCGTTTAAAAGAATCGAAAAAAGTAAAATTGTTCTTTAAATCGAAATTTTTTTATATACATAAATCGTATGGTTAATTGTAACACGCGCTCTGTAGCGATAATTATAAGACGCGTCAATATAATTGTTAAATTCGTTTTTACAGGCATTGAGGAAACTACGAAATTAATCCGAGCCGCGGGAGGCACTTGTTACGGCTATGTTTGCGATTTGTGTAATCGCGAGGATGTTTACAAAAAAGCTGATCTGCTCAGAGCCGAAGTTGGCAAGGTAAGACGATTTGAATAATTTTGAGTTAATTGAGTAAACGGTGACCGAGAGGCTTTATTTATAGTTAACGCAACTCATAGCAGCGCAAACCATTTCCGCGGCATTACGCGTTATATATATAGCGGGCGCAAAGCCGAAAGATTCGTTTTCAGTCGCATTCGTCTTTGCGTTTTTAAAGAATTTTGTTTAAAAAATAAGAAACGCACACAACTATACCTACGGTGCATTCAAAGATACATGCGTGTAGTTGCGTCTACTCGACTCACTCGACCAATGATCGCCTGCGGGGACGACATTATGAAAGTCTACATTACGCCATAATATTGCAATACCGATATGTGGCACGCTCGACCTGTTTCGAGAGGCAGAAGAACAGCACGTGGTTTTGATAGAGTTAATCCTATTTCCCATAATATTCGTAAATCTTCGGTAAAGCTTTAGGTGCGCGCGCAACCGAAAACAACCATTGATATTTAATATAACATTAATATAGCCTTTAAACGTATTTTTATAGAGTTACACTCGGAAACAAAAGTTGACGAGAAACTGAAAACGCAATTAAAAAATGTCATTGTAAAAGATTAGGAACTGGTTTCTTTTTACATAATCCACGGGGAAAGTGAATTCAGACTGTATTTGTTCAAAATATTTAAATGGAGTATTGTCTTGGGTTGCATGAAATCTAACTTTCGAGAAACGGATAAAAAATGTATGGAAATGATATTGCCTCACTCACTGCAATTATAATGTATATAAATCTTGTTGGCAACCAGAAATTTCAGTTTAGTTATTTTGGCATTATTTTATTTCGCGTTTATACGTTTTGCTCATTGCTCGTCACGTGTATGTTAGACAAACCAGGCGTAGTATTTAGTTAATAATTTTAATTACGCGTTAAATTGTTTCGGATGGAAAGATTTAATTGAAATTTAACGAAAATGTTTTTTTAATTGAATATTTTGGTTTTAGATAAAACAAACATTGGACGACCAATTTTAGGGGATCGGGTAATATTTGAAAATGAAAAATGTCTTAATTTTGTTTATTTATTTGGCTTTCTTCGGCGCGAATATGTTCAGATTTAAAACGCTAGTTTTAGTAGCACGATTATTAGTTGTTCGGAAAAGCCAGCGGGGCACTTGCTTCAAGCATATTTATCGAGTATTTAAATGATCATTTTTCTTCCGATCAATTAGAACAAACTAATCATATTGCTTTTATGTTAATGTCAATTAGATTAATTGTATGATATGAAATCAATACTCATTAAAATAATGCACGTGTATTTACGCACAAATGAGAGCATAATACAGTACTTAAGCGTATTTTAATTTTTGCAAATTTCTTTATTTCATTATGAATTATTTATTTGTTTCAATTCGAGATTTTATTGATACAAAGAATAGATGCTTAGTTTGTATTGAAATGATTTCTTAAGAATTTAAAGTAGGTCATAAGCCAAGGTTAGTGTTGCGAAATTAATATTCTGAAATTGTATATCATTTTATTAACTATTTTATTGGTAATTAATCGTAATCGCTGAAATATGCAATGTTTTCGACAATAAACCGTATATTACTCGAGAAATAAGAAAAAGACTTGCGTCGGTTAAGATTAAGTAATAATCTGATGCATTTTTATTACAGGTTTCGATACTCGTCAACAACGCTGGTATGGTGACTGGAAAAAAATTTCTGGACACCCCGGATCATCTTCTGATTCGTACAATGGATGTTAACATTATGGCTCATTTTTGGGTATTCAACATTTTTGGATTATTTTTACGATATCATAAATTGCAGCACCTAAATGGAAGGACGAAACAAAATTATTTACCGAAATAGTCATTTGGTGCTGCACAAGCTCAACTTGATTCCAGAATGACTTTTCTTGCCCGTCCACAAAGTACAGTTCTGATCTATTACGACTAGATATTCACCGGATACATTTGTATAATAAATGCTTTTATTATACTACCATAATATCAGAATGCGTTCTGAATTCTGAACCGCGAGCGTCCGAGTCGAAATACGCGTCTGCTATTAAAATTGTCGAAAAATCGCTTAATTCAAAAAGCGACAGTTGCCGTGATATTTATTGAAAAACACGACTATAAAACTGCGTTTTCGAATATCCTTTCTCAGATACGATATTCAAGGACCACAAGTGTCCGCTTTGGGAATTTGCGGTGAGAGGCATTCCTCGGCATATATGTGCTATGCATTTTTTGTGCTCGTTTCCCCAACCATACGTTGACGTTGGTCAGGCGCGCAAACCGGTCGAATAGGCGTGATTCGCTCATAGGAGCATCGAATTTTCAAAGCCCAAATAAAGGGTCACTTAATCTCCTACGTTTCGTCGCGCCTCGCTTTGTGCATTGTCGGGCTTACGCTCTGCCGCGAAAAGGTTCATTCCTTTTGCAGACGCGACTTCTCTTACAACATTGTATACATTTCTGAACTGCCGCGGCACCGCACCAACAACTTGATGTAATAATTAATTAACGAGAATATAAACGAGACATTTCATTAATATCATTTGCAGTTTCCGCGATTGCACACTCGCTACACAGCGTCTATCTGCAATACCCAAGGGACAATAGTTGAATTTGCATGTTCGAGACACACAACTCCGAAACTTTCGTCATTCAAAGCGTGTAATTATTCGTGCGTTGCAGTTATTCGACTGGAAAACTGTAAACAACGCAACGACGATTAATTATTTCTGCAGGTGAATAATATTGTATAACGAATTTAGCCAAACTTAAACGAGTTTGTGTATTTTTTTACGAAACGCTCGCAGTGAGTCACGAGTGAAATTTTTTAATTTGTCCGTCGTGTTCGAGGTTTTGTTTCTCATTGAGAAAGTCTCATTCATAGCGATTTTGTCCCCAATAGCCGCTGCGATTCTTTTTCTTCGTAAAATCAATCGGGTATAACTAACAAAAAAAAAGAAAAAAAAAAAGAAAAAAATTAACAAAAACAAAGCAAAATTAAAACAAAAAGTATTCGTGTTTTTCCGAACGATGGAACGATTGCATGTAATAAACGCCTCGAATGGAGTTACGAACGGACCGGCGAACAATCGTTTGCGTTTTTTCGTTGATAAGAAAATTAAATTGCGTAGTAGAAATCCAGTTTGTATTCGCTTTGAAGACAATGGATTATTGAAACAGTTTAGCCAAAATGACACGTTTTTTATTACAATACGCGTATTGAAAGCAGTACCTTTAAGCCCAGTGATTCAAGCCGATTGTTCGGACGCATTTCTTGCCGATCATATTCGCGGTACACTGGACGCGCCCCCACCACCAGCTTATGGTTTCGGATTTAGAATTCTCACTGAATAATATCGAACGAATGATTACGTCGCGTTTGTCCAAATTCAAGGATTTTCGTCCGGAATCGGGTTATACCAATGAGTCGAGACCAATGTCTGGTTCGAAATAACTTTGCTGTAATAACTAAATTCGCGACCTGGATTTTTAAAAATATTCAACTTGCATCCAACCGTGAATCTTTCATGTTTCAATGTCACGGTCAGTTCGAACGGATCTCACTACTTTCCACAGCCTCCTACTCTAGTTGCGATGCAGCCCGTTCTAAGGCACGGGTGTACTTGGTGCCTGTTCTAAGGCACCGCGTGACTCGTTAGACTCGTCATATCGTAATCCTGCAACCTTTACTGTATCCCACTACGTCATAAAAATCCAAATGGAAATGAGTTGCGTGAAATGTCTGAATCAACCTCACACATTGCATTAATTGCTTAATAGCGTCATAAAATAAAATCGAGGCAAGATTAGGAGGCATCGACATTTTTAATTAAATAATAATCAAATAAACCAATTACGAAAACGATCCGAAGCAATAAGAGAATGTCAAAACATTAATCATCATTAAGTGCCATAAAAGACACTGCATTATTAGTGCAACTAAAAATAACGCTGTGTTAAATGTCATGCCAGACAATGCACTCTTATAATATTTATCTTTTATATATATGCCGAAGCGACTTTGATATTACGCAGGAATACGGATCGTTTATTCACTTTTTTCACCAAGGGGTTAACGTAAAAAATCTTAAACGATAACCTTTATCAATTTCCATTAATGTAACAATCTGTACAAAGTTCCACGTATAGAATATCTCTCAGAACTATCTTTTTCGGACCTCGAACCAATGATGACTTATCAATTTTATGACAGCCTTTTTCTTTTCTTTCTTTCAATCCTTTTGCAATTTATATATGATTCGCGACTAATTTTGTCCGCTTAATTGACCAATAACAAGAAATGAAATGGAAAAAAATTAGCGTTTGGGACTTAGTAATAATTGCACTCCAATGTAATTATTTAAACTTAGAAACTTGTCTTATTTCAAAACAAAATGTTTACAGTAATAGTAAAGAAAATGTAGAGCGTATATTAAATTACTTTATAAGTATTATGTAACAATATATATCTTTGTTATTAAATGTTTTATATGTATGGTCTCTTTCTACATTCTAGACTGTAAAGGCATTTTTACCAGCAATGATGGAAGAGAACAAAGGACATATAGTTAGTATAGCCAGTTTAGCCGGTCACGTAGGCATTCCAAAATTGGTTGATTACTGTGCGTCGAAATACGCAGCGGTTGGGTTTGACGAAGCACTCAGAATGGAATTAGAGGTATACACATTTCAAGTCCAAAAAATAATTTTAAGGATAATCTAATGTGAATTTAGTTATAATATTAAATTATGAATTGATGTTTTATTAATTCATTTTCAAAATGTATTTTGTCATTATCATTTCATTTTCTGTTTCTAGTCTGGGGGATATAATATATATACCACTGTAATATGTCCTTACTTCATTCGCAGTACAGGAATGTTCGAAGATGTGCAATCAAGGTGAAAATATTGTATTAGAAACTTTAACTTTTTTTTCATTGAAAGTTACACGTTTTAAATATTTTTAGGGAAAAGTTAATAAAAAAATGTTTCAACGTGATACTTCTTTTCATTTCAGATTTCTTCCTCTATTGAGTTCTAATGAAGTCGCAGAAAGGGTTATCACTGCCATGAGATGTAACGAGAAGTTTGCAATTTTACCAAGTTATTTGCAAATTTTGCTCGCTTGTAAATGGTAATTTTGTATTTAATTGTATCAAGATAAATATGTTTGGTAAAAAATTGTCTATTAAAAAGTTTTTTTTAATTTCATTTATATACATGTAATGGTTGCACTGGTTCAAATGTTTAAAATAATAGTAACACAAAAATTTGTGACCGTAAATTATCATCTCGTAGAAATATATTTTATTTTATATCCTTCTTTTTTTCGAAGAAAGTATATTAATTATATATTTCCGTCCAATTATGATTTCCGTTTTGAAATTGCAGAATAAGGATTTTTGCATTTCAAGTAGAAAGTTCAAGAAAGTAAAGAAATTAGAAATAACAAAATACTTAATTATTTGGAAAATATAATTTCAGTCATTTTTTTCAATTAAAAGTCTCTTCTTCGACTTTAATATGTAGTCAAAAGTCGATAAATAAAATTAAATTAAAACCACCATTTAAAAATTGAAACAAATGGAAGATAAATGTTTTTTTATATTTATAATAGTTTTTAGTAATTCATTTTTAGTAGTAATAAAAGTAAAACACTAATAATGCACATTATATTTTATTATCTAAAGTATTAAAAAAAATTGAATTGAATCATTTATACGTATTATAGGATGTTTCCTTGGCAATGCGCAGCGATGGTTCTACGAGGGCTTGTAACAGACGCTGTACCTGATCGCAATGAAAATATATTCCACAAGTCTGGATCAGCGGATAAAGCAGTTGATGCACCCGAAACATCCAAAGATCAAAATGGCTCGGTCTTACACCAGCAATTAACTAGGCGTATTTCTAGTTCGGAAAGAAAACCATAAGTTTTGTATTATAATTTAATATAATCATGCAAATATCGTGCGCGATTTTTCCTGGTGAAAAATCTCGACTAGTAATGGTATAATTTAAATACAAAAAACAAACAAATATCAACAAGAGTGTAAACATAAAAAAACTTGTATGAATTTTAATTCAATGTGAAATTAGTTCGTCGTAAATCTATTTTAATAAAGAAAGAATGAATATGTTTTAGTTAATTCGACGCTTTGATTTGAGTGTCATAATAATGGATTGTAAATACGTAAAAATCAATGTAACGTATTTTGGGAATGAAAAAGGTATAAGCAATATTTAACATTCTTGATGCAATCAACCGAATTCGTAAAGTTTACGTAAATTCAGAAGGCGATCTTGTTTCACAGAGCTGATTACCTTCGAATAAAATGGGTCTAATGTCATCCAGTTACGTCCTTCCTTTTACGACGTTACGAGAGCAAAATTGTTCATCACAATTTACGCTGCATTTAACATGCACTTGAATGATCGAAAATAGCCTTGACTTGATACCGAAAATTTGTAAAAATGTTTTGACATAGAATAATATATAAATATATATTTTATATAAGCAAATAGTTGTATTTATGGAAAAAAAATATGTTTCTACTGAAAGTTTGATCTACTTATTTTGCACCTTTCCTAATGCTATAACTTTTTCTTATATAATTAATTTAATCTCAGTTTCACAAATTATAATTAAAATTACACATTTCTAAAAGATTATACTATATTTGTAAATACTCAACTTATATTTAAATTTATATCTATTGAAATAAAATTATATAAAATTATTTAATGTCAACATTATATTTTCCAATTCATTACTAATAAATATTAATGTGGTTTATTTTATATCTTAAATTTTGTATCTGTCATATTAACGAACAAAATTCTATATTATACATTAGTTATTATATAAAATATATTCATCATACTTAAGTTAACTATGAAGATATTCAAGTTATTTACATTATTGTCAGCCTTTTTCTGTGTGAAACTCGGAGGAAGTTTTTTTTAAATACAATTTATATTTCTCTATATAACCGACAATTTTGTCTAAATTTTTTAAATTCTCACGTTAAAATACGTTTATTAAAAAAAAAAGTTTTTTTATATATCTCATTAATAAAAGTATTGTTTTTCTAGAATTACAAAATAATATATTTGGATTTTATAAAATCTAGAGAACATTTTTTAAATACAAAAAAAAAGAAAAAAAATGTTAGGATATATATTAATACTCGTTTTTGAATTGAATATAAAATTATAGATACTTTTGAAAGGTAATAAAATATTTGAATGTTTCTTATAAATTTATAATTTATTCCCAGTTCAATATAATAATACAGATTACTAAATTATACAATGGAATAAGTATTTCTTTCTTATTTCTACATCAGTAAAAATTTAATCACTAATACCAAATATCAAACTTAAAAAATATTCATAGATTCTTCTTTACAGTTTTATAACTTATATTTAATCAACAAAATACTTCTGCATTTTCGCCATATATTATGGTATCATTTATTTAAAAAAAAAAAGAAATAAAATAATATCTTACATTAACTGTATGCAAATAACTGAAAAAAACTATTAAGTAAATAGTTATTATAGTCAAATTAATAATAATAATATGAATACTACTTAATTCCATAACATTTAATAATATGACACTTTAATGCGAGAAATTGTATATAATGTATTGAAAATACTTCTTCGCTATTATTTTAATAGCAGTATTTTATAAAGTTAGTGGTATCTTCATTTTTAGGTGCACCACATGTAATTGTTTGAATATTAATAAAATATAATTGTATATTCCGTGTTTACGTATATTCTGTCACTTCAAATGAATATGATTTATTATTTTATCCAATAATAGTATATCCTTATGGAAATATCCTTATACTGTGTACTGTAACTTACAAAATGTACATATAGACTCGAATATTTTAATTTATTATTTACTCGAATATCCTTTATAATTTGGATTAAGCCAAATATGTGGGTTGGGATTTCTACGTGTATTAGATACAGTAGCTTGAGGTCCTATATTTTGATTCCAGCCTTGTTGTAGTCCATTACATGTTATTGTTTGTCCTGCAATTGGGCAATGTGGTTGTTGTTGTATCATATCTGGAGAACGTATCGGTCCATTCATAAGGTTATTTGGTATTACATTAGATCTATGCATTATATTTGGTGTTGCACCCAAGTTCGGATTGGACTCCATCATCGGAACTTGGATCACAGAATGTCCCCAAGATGTTGATGGCATAATGTTCGACTGATTTTGCATTTGCATCCATTGTTGCGAGTGAATACCAGATTGCTGCCACTGATTAGGTATATTGATTGGTATGTTTTGATTAGTCCAATTAGGATATCTTAAGTGATTCTGTGGAACATCTTCATTTATATTAGCTATTGGATTTATAACCATCATATTATCTTCTCCCCACGGATCTTTGGCATCATCCGGTAAATCATCTGTATTATAGATATCGCGATGATTAAAATTTTTTGAGCGATTCCGTGGATCTCTTAATGAGTTTGAAGTTTCAGGACTTTTTTCTGATGCTATTCTTGAACTTCGAGACATTAATTCATATTTTTCAGAACTCCATCTTTCATGTGGCGAGAAGGATCGAGATCTTACAGATATTACTTCCACACATGAATTATCTTTAGACGAGTTTTCATGATGGGATTCATTATCAGATATTTCATCATTATATCTGTTAGTATTTTGATCTTGTAGTCTTCTATATGAATGTTTATTGATAAATTCACTTTCGTAATTTGTGTAAGAGTCATACAAATTTTCGTCCCCTCTGTTGAAATATAAAAGTGAAATATTAGACATAAAAAATGTTAATTATATTTTTTTCTATTAAGTTAATCACCCTTTGGTTTAAGAGGACATTCCTGAGAAACGGTTAAAATTCTCAATCCTTTTATACTAAACTTATTATAACAAATATTTGTATATGTAATAATTTTCTTTTTCTGATCATTATATGATCATTAAATAAATTCTATACATTTATGAAATCTAAAATCAGAAATCCAAATGATTTTGTATAGCGATTTTAAATTTATTATAAAACAAATGGTTGTTTATTCAATTAAAAATTATTGAAGCATAAAAACATAAAATATCTTATTAATAACAATGTTTTTCAGTTAACAGTTTAAAAATATTAAATAAATTAAAAAACTAAGTAAATCAAAAACATAGTTTTTCATATGTAATTATGTACATTTAAAAAAAATGTTTATATGTATATGAATATTATTATCAATTGGAAACCTATGGATTATAAAGGAATTTTTATAGAATTAAATAACATAATATCTGAAAATGGGTATTATATTATACTAGAAAACTCCACAAATATAGGTAATAAAAAGCAGTATTTCAGTTTACCTTTGAAGATATCAAATTTCAAAAACACATATAATTTTTACAGTAATTTTTTACTGAAAAAAAGTGATTTCTCAACACAATTTTTCAAACAATTTCATTTATTTTCATATTAAATAATTCTTTAATGTTTGTCCGTGATACAAAAATTATCATATAAGATATAAAGTTCAAAAGTTTAAGATCGTACACATAAATATTTTTCCCCATAATAAAAAGATGTATATGAATTAAATACAATTCATATAATTTACAAAAAAGAGGTATGTGACTTTAAATCTAACAAATCATTTATATATAATGAGGAATATTAATAAATCAACAAATATTCTGAAAAGAAAAAACTGTTATCAATATGGACTTTATAATAATTAACTTACCTTCTATCACGTCGTTCTAGATTATTACGCCAGTTTCTTTCATTATGATGTCCCTCTTCATTATAATAAGCTTGAGGCGAAGGACTTCTACTCATATATCTTTTCCGTTTTCTGTCTGGAGAATAATCTCGTCTAGATCTTCGAGATGGTGATGTAGATATTCTTCTATCTTCTGTAGAATTTTCATAATGACGAAAACGAACAGGACTGCGTGATTTAGAATATCTTCTACGTGGTGAATCTGACTGTCTTGGTGAACGAGATCTCGAATAATGAGTTTGTGACTCTAAATAATTCAACTGATTGCGTTGAGGTGATAAATCATGCTGCATTTGGTAAGGAGGATGATCTTGATAATCGTTTAAATTATTTTTCCGTTGAGGTGAATACTCTCTGTATTTATCTCGTTGATTACTGTCAGATTTTTGCAGATGATGGTCATTATAACGTTCATACCGAGGCGGTGAATTGCTTTGGCGTAAAGATTTGTTTTGATGGTGTTCCTCATAACGCCGTAATGGTGAATTCGGAAAACGTACGGGTGATATACGTCGTTTATTTTTTTGTCGAACTCGCTTTTCTTCATAATCTTTCGAATTATTCCAATCATAAATTTCATTAATTTCACGTGGAGGTGAACCATTTTCAATGAAACCATTCAGACGTTCTTTAGCTGATCGACGATGTGTTTCAACCGAATTTCTAGGACCACTACTTCTATTGTCATTATTAGTGCCACTATTATTTCTTCCTCTCTTAGCGGAAAATGTATTTGGCTCTAATGGGGCAATATTATTATATTTTTTACTTTTACCTGGTAATAGAATTGGTAATTCCATTCTACTTGTTCCAGATTCCTCATTTTGTGGTTTTGCTATTCTTGGAAGCTTATTTTGGATTTGCATTGTTTGTTCAATTATAGAATTTAACATACTTTCTACTTGTCTTTCAGTCTTCGAATCTATTTTCGATGAAGAATAACAAAGTTTTTTTGTAGCTTTCACAAGAATAGCTTGTTGCTTTACATTTTCTAATACATCATTCACTTCCGTATTGTTGTAATCATATTTTGATCTACTGTTCATTGAAAATTAAAATTTTATTTAGTTAATTTAAAGTAAATAATAGATTTGGATAATATTTATTATCATACATGTAATTAATTTAAAGACAATAGTATCTATTTAAATTTAATCAAAACTAAAATGTAGTAAATTCTTTTATATATTATTTAATAAGAAACTAACTGAAAAACTACATATTAATGCTCATATGTTAATGATGTAATGTGTAAATGATTTTCATTTTTGTCAATGAAATATAAAGTTTTACAAATGAATTCAAACACTTAAACATTACTACAAAATAATATTTTTTTAAATGATTGTATTATTCATCTATTATTCAATTATAAAAACAATGATTGATTATAAAAATATGAGTTTTTATGGTAGTAAATTTTGTTTTATAATTTTGTTGCAATAAAAGTTTGAATGTGAAAATGTATATTTTTGCATATCGCAGGGTATGGGGATAAGAAGCCATATTTATTTCCATTTACGCAATGTTAAACAAAATCGAATTGATGCGTTTGGGGTCTGTCCCAAACAGTTACACCGATTTAACGCAAGATTTGGGGACATGCCTGCAAATACGGTGCTAGGGCTGACTGCCTCCTGATGAGCTCCACCATATTTGCTCCGCTAAAATAATTTTGCAAACACGTAATTAGGCACCCAAATGAGGTGTCCCCAAACTCTGCGATGAATGGGATTTGTGTGGAATTTGACACAGACCTATATATATGTACAACAGCAGTTTCGAGGCCAGCGACTTTTTGGGCCCCTATGTACGGCCCTGAAAACAATTTTTGTTGTAAAAAATATGGCGGAGCACATCGGGCGGCCTTCGGCCACCTCACAAAGGGATGCGGGGGGCTCCCCCCCCCCCTCATGTAAAAATCTATCCAAACCCAAAACGCGAGGGTTCTAGGGGGTCCCAACACCGTATTTTACTGATCTGTCTTCGAAACTGCCATTAAACCAATTCGTTACTTCCAGCCCTGATCTCGAAACTGCCATCCGCATAAACAATAACATTGTATAAATAGTAAAAAAATGGTTTCCTGTCCTCAAACCTGCCGTTAGCCAAATTTATATTATTATATTATGCAAAAATTGAAAAATACTAATTATTTAATTTTTTTATTGATAATTGAGCATAATTTATATTGAACATTATTATAATTAGGTATTTTAATAATATAGTGTTTTATCTATTTTATTTGTACAATTACAAAAATTTCATATTATACTAGCATTAAATCTGTATTATTTGGAAACAATTCTAGTATTATTAATATAATGCATTATTATAATAATTGTTTTTAAACATATGCTTATTATGAATTATTATATTAATAATAATTTAAAATTTTTCATTTCACTTATTCAAATTATTTACTCTATATATTTTTATATATAGTAAATAACCTATTAACAAAGTATAATCTTTTAACCTATTAATAACATATTTAATTTATTTACATAATATAAAATACAGTAAACTCTCAGCTAAGTCAGCAATGATGACTGCTTGAATAGATCAACTTATAGAAGAGAAATGCCCTATACCTTCCATTCACTTATATATAATTATGCTAGCGTAAATGTTTGTGAAATAATATTATTATAATATATATTTAAATTAAAACAATTAATTTAAAAATGACATTATATAATCAATATGTTATAAGTTAATATATTAAATAAACTAAATTGTTATTATACAAAATATGAATAACAAATTTTCACTATGGCTCGAACTGTAAATGATTATGCTAAACTTGTGTTTGATATAACTTTATAATAATAACTAATTAATAAATAAATATAAATAGAAATAATATATATATTAGTAATGGTAAAAATCTACAAAATATATATATTATAGGATTTAATTTTCATTTAATACTCAATAATTAATATATATAAATTTTGATTCAAATGGTTTCAAAGTAATATTATTTTTACATAATAATAATTACTTACTTGTCTATAGGAGAATTAGACTTTCTGATTTGTATTACTCTATCAGCAAGGTTACGTTTTTGCATAATTTGATTTCGTAAATCCATTTCTGAAGCATTAAACATAGGATTGAGCGCTCGAAGGTAATCAGAATCTTTTTTTGGTGGACATATTTCTTCAACATCTTTATCAGGTATAACTCTTTTCATAAATTTACGTTCCATTAGCATCGCAAGTTCAAAATGATTGCCTTCTGGTACAGTATCAACAAGACAACAACGTATTGGTATAAATGGATTTCCTAATACATCACTTGATGGGTGCATTAGTTCCATTATAGAACGAATTGATTGTTTTGTGAATGTAACAATTACAACAAGGCGTTTTAATGATTGTAATTTTCGTAATTTTTCGATTATATCAACCGCTGTAATTTTTTAAATAAATTATAAAATGTTCATAAATATAATTTTATGTTTTATTATTATATAAACAATATAAGATTTAAATTTAGATTTAAGATATCTTACGTTTCTAAAAGTTAATTATGATGTACATGAAAGCATGATATGTTATATTACTTGTGAAGATAAAAATATATAATTCAATTGTTCACAATGTATATAATATTCAAATATTGAATCATTATTGAATAATACTCACATCTGCCACATATAGCGTTGTTATTAATAATAGCAACAAGTCTTGGATATTCTTTTAATTTCTTAAAAAGAGTTTCAACACTTTGTGGATCATCTTTCATAAATTTAACATTACGTATTTTATTCATGTTGCAATTTTTTTTAGCTTCTTCTATTTCTTCTTCTACATCCATACCAATTACTTCATCGAATTTCTGTAATATTTAATTTTCTTAATATAACAGTTTTTATATAATTAACTTAAAATAAAATATTAATATATTGTAAAATTGTATAAAATATGAATAATAATTATTTTCTGTATTTAATATAAGATTTTTTTATAAATTAAAATTACATGTCATTTATTAGATGTAAGAGACTAATCATTGTAAATTCAATTTATTTTTGTTATTAGATATATTAAGACCTATATCTTATTGAATATTAAATTATTGCAACATACATGAGACATCAAAAGACTGATTAAGCCAATTCCACACCCTATTTCCAGGAGAGTTGTATTTGGCCATTGTGGAAGATATTCATGAATAACTTTTGACATTAATTCAATTCCTTTGGTATTACACCAAGAATTTGTTCGTGGTGATAATGCAATTCTTATATTGCATATTTTTTCTTGTAATGTTTGTGAACCACATAAAAACGTAGTTGTTGAGTAATTTTTTTCATTTAATCTGAAATTAATTAGCAATATATAATTATTTTTTTAATTAATAGTTAATAATTTAATTAAAATTTAATATAAAAATGTCTTATAATTATATAAATTTTAATTATTTTTATAATATATAATTTTTATACAATAATTTATACTTACTGTGTATAAAAAATTTTACTATAAACGGATTTAATATAACTATGACTTTCAATAAATTCTTTAAAATATTTTTTTAATGATTCTATCATAGCAGTAGTTATATTAAAGCCAATTACAATGACCATAACTTCATTTTTGTAATTGGCACGTAAAGTTAATGCTGAAAACTCTTTTCGATCATCACGTTTTGCTTCTTTATTTGTGGTTGCTTCTTTATGAACATTAGGATCATTTTGAAGGAATTCTTCAAAATCCTGTAACATATATATTTATGTATTTGTTTAGTTTTCACAATTAGCAGGGGAATATATATTAGGGCCCATACAAATTATGCACGTTTTGTTGGATTTGTTATGGGGATTTTATATATCAGACTTCAGTTTACTCGTTTTGCACATTTTTTAATCAACACACGAGAAGTTAATTAAAAAATAAAACTCATATATAAATATTTTTACAATACCATTTTTCCATTTAAAATTTACATATTTTATAAAAGTAGATAAATTAAGTATTAACATGAGTGTTTGAATCTATTAAATTAAATAAATATATTTTGATCACTCTATACATTAATTATTATTAATTAATTTTTATTTGTTCAATTTTTCACCTCAAGTAAATTACAACTCATACCTTCATAATATTTACAATAAATTCAGGGTATAATGAATCTTTTTGAAGATCTGAATATTGTCCATTTGTTGGTC